>CM035142.1:22421378-22711378 GCA_020205605.1 Panax ginseng
GATGTGGATTATTTATTAAGCTGAGTCCCAGCGATAAAAGTGATGAAAAACCTTTTAAATCATAGAAGATAGTAAATTTTATTCCCTACTTGACTCTTCTAATGGATTTCTTGTTCCGCTGCAGTTAAACTTGATGTTATTATATTTTATCAGTTTAACACTGTTGAAGGCTAAAGATAAATTATTTTGCATTATCTTAGTCATAATATTTCTTACTGGGCTAGTTGAGCTCACCCTTTCTTTCACTGTTCTCTTCAGGAAATGAGAACATAGCTGGGACTAGTCGAGGAACAGAGTGATGGTCCTAGATGGTGCATTAGTAGTCCTCACTATTCTGTGAAATAGTGTGATAATAATTGTAATGAGGACTCCTTTTGAGTTTGTATACTCTCTAGTAGACAATATTTTTATTCAAACTCACAATTTATGTTTTGTCGTATTGTACACGACAGTTGTATTATTAAGTTGTATTTGAATTCTGTACCATGTATCTGACGACTCAAGATGGGTGATGTATACCTAATTTTGGGGGCGTCACATATATGCACACAAATAATTGCAAATATCTTTATTTTTTTACTAAAGTTACTTATAAAATTCTCGGGTATTACAGCTTGTGTGGCAAGGACACGAGGTGAACGTTCATTTTGGTCTGGGTGCAAAGAGGAACTGTTGATTAGCTTGATCATAATCATTGATGTTGCAGTGGATAAAATTTTAATGGTGACTTTTTAAAATTGGAAAAGATAGTAAGCATTATGATCTATTTGACTTTTCTAATTGATTGTTCATTCCATTGTAGTTGTTTGCTGAAAACTTATGTTGTCTATTATTTTCTAAATATCTGATTTATCATTGTTGAATCCTAATGATAACATATTTTTCGTTATCTTAGTCATGATATTTTTTACTAAATTATTTGAGCTCACTCTTTTGTTTCATATTTCATTTAAGGAAATAATAGTGTAGCTGAGTTTAGCGGAGATAATAAGGGAATAGAATGATAGTCTGAGTTAGTAGTTGTAGTAGTTCTCACCAAGGTGTAAAATAGTGTGACAATAATTGTAATGATGACGTTATGTGTGATGTCGTACTATATATGACATTGTAATAATTTTAAATAGGAGAATTTATGTTTATTGTTTGTAATTTAGCGACTCAAATTGATTGGTGTAGATCCGAATTTAAGGGTGTCACAATTTATTCCTTCTCCTCCTAAGTGTATAATTTCCAAATTATATAAATATAGATATAATTGTAATTTTAGTGATAAATTTGACATAATAATTTTATTTTTTTTAATAAGTATGTAAATAGTCAAAATTACATATAATTTGGGATAGAACGGATATTACATTCCATTTCTAATTATGGGAGGTGGCATCCTTAAGTTTGATACCTTTAATTTTAAAACTGAATTCTCCTATAAAAACACTGTCTTACAATAGAAAATTTAATAATTTTATGATATATTGCTTCTATAGTTTTATTAGACTAAAATATCGTAACACAGTAATGTCATTGTTTATTTTTAAATCGATACTGTCAAATCTATAATAAACAAGATATAGTAGGTACATAAGCTCACACATGGGTGGACACATGACATAGGGGCACCGGAACTATTGAACTCTGTAACGACCGAGAAATTCAGATTTATTGTAAAATAATTTTATTTAATTAAATAATGAATAAAATTATATTATATGTTATTATTATGTGTTAGCAAGTTGAATGTCATTCTATAACCTAGATATGTCAGAATGTCATAGTATTTTGGCTACGTGAGGGAATTAAAGTGTTTAAATTTTCAAGAAGAAAATAAAAGCTTTCCGATAAATTTTCTGAAAAATACTATTCATTAATTTCTGTTCGGGAATTATTTTTGAACTTTCGAGAAATACGTAATGATATAATATCAAGGGAAGATGGATTATGTAATAATAATTCATGTATGGCAAACGCAGTTTTTCACCTGCGGACTTAATTAGAGAACGTTAGGAAAAGTGAAATGTTAATGAGTTAAAGGATGATCGTATGATACGTAAGTATTGTACGAAGTAATGAATACGAGTATGATAGGAGGTATTATACGAGTATGTATGAATAATTGTATGTCGTATATGTTGAATGAGTATACGAGTTAGTATACGAGGATAATACGTGTGTAATACGTTATAAGGTATTAAGCCAAATGTAATGGACTTGTAGGATTGTGGGGAAAGTTGTAAAGTCCAATTGGGATTATGATAAAGCCCAAGCGAATTAATGTTAAGGCCCAAATGTTTGTTAAATGCAAGCCCAAAGTACAAGTTAAGTTAATTAAACTTAAAGCCCCAATTAAGAACAGGATCCGTGGATCGATCCAATGGGTGAGGATGACCCATGGGGCAACCCATGTGGGCCCCATGATCACATGGCACCATCTTGGTGACCAAGTAAAGTGATTTACTTGGTGACCATGGTTGGAATAGTAAGGAGGTGGCTAAGGAGGTGGAGAAAGGAGGTGGGGTGGTTTTATGACTATTATGCCCTCACCTTGATTTTCCTATAAATAAGAGAAGCTTGCTAGTTCATTTACGTGTTAATTTTCTACCAATAACTAAGTGCTTATTTGTTAGAGAGTATAAGTTAGAGGAAGAACAAGAGAACTTCAAAGGTAATGATCCTAGACTATTAATCTTCCCTCTCCTCAATTGTAATTTGTTAGAGAAGTGAGGATTGATGGAGTTTGTATGAATAAGAAAGAATAAGGATGGTTGTTAGAGAACTTAAACTTTAATAAACCATGTGAAGTGAAATCCAAAGTATAAAAATTATAAACCATTGAAAGTCATTAAAGAATTTGATTATGTTGTTGTTGATGGACAAGTTTAACACCATCATTTGAAGATTTAGATTATACATGTTGTGACAATAGAATGAATCCATTTGGAACGATGTAAAAATCTCAAATAATGAAGTTATGACGGAATTTACGAGATTAGACGATAATCGTCGAAATCGTGAAATTCTCGGAATGGAAGTCAAATTTTGACATTTAACTTGGAGATGTTGGTTTTCGATGGGGTTGAGTCTCATTTGGCATTCTAGAGTTGCAAACTCGAAAATGACCAAATTCTGACTTAGAACGAAGAAATGAGTTTTGAACGTTCACGAACGTTTATCGTTTTCGTTAAAAATAAATTAAAAGGTGAATTCCGAGTTAACAGATTCAAAAATGTAAAATTCTTGCATGAACACTTAGAGTATGTGATTTGTGAGCTAATGACTTTTGAACAAGCCGATTCGGACTTATAACGATTAAGTTATGGAGCTGGGAAATTCACACTAGAAAATTATCTATCAATGTTGTCTGGTGCTGAGGACTGGCGCCGCAGCGCCAGTTAAGGCACAATAAGTGGTGCCACAACGCTAAACATGTTTATGAGCTATTGAGAACTGGCGCCGCAGCGCGGTACAAAGAGGAAAGGTTGGTGCCACATCGCCGAGGTTGGGGCTTGTGCACTGTAAATGTGACGCCCCCAAATTCTGACTTCCACTTGGTCACCCTAATTCGGTTCATCACGTTCTCAAAGTATTACCATAATAACTAAAATCATACATTGACAACGAAAGATCTAATTTATAATAATATACAATATTTTATTATAATTATTCCCCCAAGTCTCGCAACCTACAGTACTTAATAGATTACATAATAATATCCAATAAAGACTTATTACATAATTCTACTTAGTTTAAACATAGTCTGCAAATAGTCTTAATACAACATGATTAATTTAAACATAAAGGGATAAGCTAGTCGGTAACCTTTCCCTTGCCCTTGTCTTTCCCAGATACACCTCCCTGTTCTGCCTTAACAGAAAAGTTTTAAATAAGCAAGAATGAGCACAAATTGCCCAACAAGTAATATACAACAAGGGAAATAGTTTTATAATACGAGTGTGAAATATCGAAGTATCATCTCTAAGATAGTTTAGAGTTTCAAAATAATATCATAAATAATGAATATCAACAATTCTTGGAATAAGAACGATAATTCAATATAAATCAATAGAGATATATTAATTCTAAGGCTATCAAGGTATCCGACTTGATAACCATTTATACTGAGCAGTCACTAAGGGCTATTGAACATCTACTAGAATTACCAATATTAAACTGATAACCCAAAAGAACAAGTACTATAAAGGATCAGTCTACAATACTCTAAGTTATGCATAACAGCACAGTAACAATATACTCATGTGTTGGGGTTTCCAACAACATACAATCCCCTTACCATAAGGGTTGTTCAACTCAGTCTTTAAGATTTCCGCACCAATCAATTGGTTTGGACAGTTTTATAAACAGGCATATAGTCTAGCCAAATCAAATGGCATCGACTCTTTCACAATATTCAAGAACAATACCAAGTTCATCATGAACACTAGTTTACACAAGAGTTTAAGCATACTAGCTCGATTGAACAAATAAGTAGGATAACTTACATTCAAAGAGATAAGTTTACGATATTTGCTAGAATATAGTAATTCAAGAGTTTAGAATACTTGCACAATGTAAAGTAGGGTTCGGATACTTGTTCAATAATAAATGGAGTAAGTTTAAGGACCTTGCCTTAAGCGTAGTTTATCCACGTTAATAAATCAACACTTTCGAATCCTATTTATAGCGTATTATAAGTACAAGATGTTCATTAGCTAACATAGTCTTTAATCAAGCTCAATATAATTCAAGTATACACATGTGATACAAAATCATAGGTTCATCATGAATCAAATACCTAGTTATAAGCAAATTAATTAAGAATACTCAAGGTTAAGACCTTTTTATCCATAGACTTTCCTTTTACAAGACAAACACCATCATATTACTTAATTATCACATATATACATGCATCGGTAGGTTTAAAACAACTTTTAGCAATATAGGCATCATACAAGTTAATGTCCAAAAATCAGAATGCAAAATCTAAGACTTCATGCTTGCAAAGTCGATAAGTACATATAAGGCTTAATTTTAATGCTTTCTTTTAATATGATAATAAATATTTTTTGATGAATTAATATTTTTTGATCACAAAATTAATTATTAGATTAAAAATTAATTGATGAAATTGTGATAGATTAATTTAATTATATGTGTTACATTTATTAAATTAATGTGGAGAATTTTATTATTCGATGTATGTATTTTATGTGAGCTTATTGTATTAAAAGAAATATTTAATAAGCCTATTGGTATTTTAATTAATTTAATTATTAATTAGAGAGTTAATAATTTGACATTTATTTATTAATGAGAAATTTAATTATGTGACTATGTGAATTTATGAGAAATTATTATATTTTATTTAAAGTAAATTAAATAAAATATTGGATTTATTTTATAAAGGAGTGTGACATTATTTAAACTATATGATAAGGTTTTATTAAATTAATGGGTTTGAAACCTATTCTAACTAGCCAAACATGGCACTAAGGGAGGTTGGGAGCAGTTACCCATGATAGGTAACTGACCTCCACAACGCGTCAGTTCCTTTTCTATTTATTTCTTACGCCTTCTTCTTTTCATTATTTGGTTAAGTCGGCATAAAATAGAGAGGAAAAGAGAGTGAGTTTGAGAATTTAGAGAGTTGTTAAGAGGTTTGTGAGAGTTGAGAAGAATCGTAGAGAGAATTCATCTCCTATTAATTCATCTACGCTTTGGGTAATTCTCTTCAACCAATTTTCATATTTTACGTCATTTAGTTTTTATGAAAATGACTTTCATTCATCTTGTAAAGTCTCTGTAATTGGGAAATGATGTTGTTATAGGGATATGTGTAATGATTCGAGTAGTATATCATGTTTTATATATATATTGTATAAACCATATCATCTGTTTCATGAAAATACATCGTATTTGGTTGCTTCAAAAGTTACAGAATATGTTATATGGCCATGTGGCCTTATACGTGACTTTAATATGTCAAACATAAATTGTTCTGTAAAATTTCCACTTGTATATGATTATGCATGCTAAAATGAACAAAACAAAACTTGAATGGTTGGATTTGGTCTTATAACGAATCCGTAGTATTAAATTCTATGTTTTTGTTCAAAAACCTTCAAGAACATCAAGAACATCAAGAACAATACAATTTGCATAATTTAATTCTGTGATTATGTGTTTTAATGGGTTAAAATCACTCTATAAATGTTGGGTATTGATTATATATGAATTCTAACATGTGGGTATGTTTAATTTATAGAATTAATGATCATGTAGTGTTTATTTCGCTGAACTTTGTGTTCTTTCATGAATCGAGAATCAAAATCTGGAGATTGTGGCGCAGGCGCCAACTCTAGAATCGAAGTCCGTGTATATAGCCACACATGCCAATGTAGCACCAAGTCTCCACCGTTAGCCTACAGCTTGAAAGACAGCCAAGATGAGATATAAGATAACAAAGCAGGCAATACCACTTAGCGATGGCCGTAAATGAGTTTTTAAAATGTTTAAGTATAGAAATGTGTTATTAACTTAGTCTAATGATCATGAAAACTTGTTAGACATATAATGAGGTGTTAAAATAAATTTTAACACGTCCATAACACAATTACGTGTGAATTGAACGATTGAATGCATAGTTAGCTTATTGTTCGTGAAATCTAATTTTTGACAATAAGTGTAGTAATTGACTAAGTATAGTCATGAATTCGAGTTAGACAAAAGAATAAACTTATGATGTTTAGTACGTTGTAATTGACTGGTATTGTGAACGTAATTGATATGTAGGATTTAAATCAAAGAACGAGTTTAGTTAAAGTGTAATCTACGCACGAGGCAAGTTTTCTAACCCTACTTGTTATCGTTATATAAGTTGATTAATTCACCTTTCTACATTGAGCAAGTTCTCATTATTATTGATCAAGTTTGTCTTGTATATTAAAGTTTATTAATCTTTCAAGCATGATGCTGTTATACAATACTTATTCTATTGTATACCTTTTGAGATTTTATTCAAGTTAAGTTATCAATTATTGTTAAACCTTGTTAGACTAAATAACCCTTTATGATTCGACTAGTCCATAGTTGATGAGCGCATTCTAAATTTTAAGAACCCTTGATGAATTATCCAAACCAAACTTCCTTTGTGTGCGGACTCGAATGTCAAAACCGAGATGAACAACCTCAGATAGGGGATTACTTTGCGTTAGCGTTAAGATATTGTGCATACAAGATGGTACTAAGGGTTGATCCCCCTAAGTACGAGAAGAAGAGTCCATAGTCTTATGACTATTAAAGGTTTCAAGAATAAACACTTGATAACCGAGGATATAGTTCAAGGTCTTATGACCCTAAGAATTTCTTTTGATTCTTATTATTCACTCTTGATTCAAAAGTTGAGCTTTTATATTCGAAGTTATTATTTTTCTCGCATGTTATTATTCATTGTTATACTTGTGGGCAATCGTGCTCACTCTTGCGTAATAATAACATTGCAGTTAAGAACGAAAAGAGCGCATTTAACCTTCCACTAGTAAAGGCAAGGGCAAGCTTAGCAAGTAATGAAGATTGATTATTTATGTGGTTATGTAATGATAATTAGAATTGATGTTACTTAAGACTTATTTGTTTATGGTTCTGCACAGATGATTTAAGGTTAGAGTAACCTGGGATTTATTTATTATGTAGTTGATGTAACCCCATAAGGGGAGATTTATTATTATTTCTATCTATTGCATGGTTTGCATTTATTTATGGGTAGATAGATGGATGATGTTTTGTGACAAATGAACACCAAATCCCGTGGAAATGGAAGTACCGAATTTTTGGGGTGTCACAGTTGGTATCAAAGTCGTAGGTTATGAACCTTAGGTGGGGAACAACCTTAGGTAGTAGCCTTATATAGAAGAACATAGTGATGGAAAACTCTTATCGAGTTCTAAGAAATGAATTTTGTAAATTCATTGAAGATAATAAAAGACTTTATGTGCTTATGTGTTAAATTATGTGCTCACTAGTACGATTTAGTAACTAAAACTTAAAATTTTGTTGTCAGGATGTTAGAGGAACTAGTCGAACTGGGGAGGAGGAACCTCGAGTACCTACAGTACCTACAGAGGAGGAGCCAGAGACATTCATGTCGTTAGGGAACAGTTGGTACAGAGGGAGTCATCTCCATTGATCACCGTTGTTGGTCGAGAGCATGAACCCGAGACCGATCCCGAGGAGGAATTGAGGAGGAAGAGGAAGAGGAAGAGGAAGAAGAGGAGTTTCCACAAAGACTCCATTGATCTTTGAGATGTACGACACATTATTATACGACATCGTAACGTGGAGTTACGAGATGAGGTGAAGGATCCGATCGAGCGAAAGCTATTATTCAAGCCAGATTACTCTAGAAAGCGAAGGAGAGGGAGATTTGACTCTTCACTCACGATTGGGAAATGTAGAATGGGATTTGGTCCACGGGAAGGGTCAAACCAAGATAAGACCGCAGAGATAGAAAAGTTGAAGAAGGAACTGAAGGAAAGCTCTGAAAGGCTGATCATAGCAGAGGAAGGCTGGGTGAGAGAATCACGTCGTGTTGATCTTGCGGAAGAGGATGGTCGTGCAAAGAAGGCAAAGCTTGGAGAGACATACTCTACACTTAATCATGCAATGGATGAGGCCCAGGATCGAGTTTTGAGGTACCCCATCCAGTTTGAAGGACTTCCATCGTACATGCTGGATCGCAGGACGATGTCTCGCATCATGGAAGAGGAGCGTAGCAAGGCTATTCAGCGTCTTGACAGACAGTGATAGTATTAGTTTAATTATGTGAAAACTATTTGGTAGTTAATGATGTAAATTCCGATGTGTTTATAAACAAAGGAATATTTTAATGTTTTAAATCCTGTAGATTCTTTATCTCGGGATAGTTGATGTAAATAGCAGTGATGCTATCTTATGATGTTAAAACTTTTGAATTGAATGAAATGTCAAAGTTTATTTAAATTGATGTGTTAAGTGAATTATGATTAAATGTTCTAGCTAAGCCTTAAATGTTTGAGGAATCGAATAAAGATCTAATATGCGTATATTCTTAACAGAAATATGCCGCCTAGACGAAGACAAAATCATCAAAGAAGCCTGGGAAGGGTCAATAATAACAACAACAAATGACGCCTAATGCTAACCCCTGTTCAAAGAATTGGTGAACCTTTTAATTGGAGCACTTAATAATCAACCACAAGCTCCACCAAACACCTCATTCAAGGACTTCAAGGTGGTGGGACCGCCAGAGTTTAAGGGTTCCATAAACCCAATCAAGCTCGGACACAGGTGATGGAGATGGAGAAGGTGTTCGATGTGGCTAGGTAAGGAGGACCAAAAAGCTGCGTATGTGACGCTCATGTGAAGTCCGAAGCCACCATCGTGGTAGGTGAAAATAAAGTACTGGGGAGGTGAAGGTGTAATAAACGGGAGAGATTCAAAGAAATGTTCTTCGAGATGTACTTTCCAACCATTTCACAAAATCGATGGAGGTTCGGATTTCTAGAGTTGAAACAGGGAATATGTCGAAGAGATGATTATGCGGCAAGGTTCAATGAGTTGGCTAGGTTCGCCACATACCAAGTACATACCTGATGAGAGAGGAAGGCAAGACATTTCAAACAGGATCAAGCCTCCGTTGTATAGCAAGGTGTCAATGTTCCAATTGAACACTTTTGTTGGAGTGTTAGAGAAGGCCATACTGTTGAGGGTGGAAGCGATGCAAGAACGGAAGTAAATATAATCAAGAGCAAAAAGAAGAAGAAGAGTGAGAATGAAGGTAATAACAAGACCGGTGGAGAGTAGCACCTGGGGTAGTCATAATTAGAAGAGGAAGTGGACGAATAACTCGTCGACCGGAAGTCAACAAGGAGGACAGAAGAAGAAGATCGAAGCGTGCTCAAGCTCGCGGGAAAAGCTCATTTGGGAGTTTGCATGAAAGGGAAGCGAGTGTGCTACAATTGTGGTTGGGAAGGCCACATAGCACCAAACCTATCCAAACCCAAAGAAGGGTGCCCGCTTCACTGTGGTTCAAAGGATCATCTTGCAAGGGATTGTCCTAAGAAGGGATCTGGAGGGACGAAGTTCAGGAGGAAATAGAGGAAATCCAAAGGAAGCACTCTCGACTATCGCAGCACCAACCGCAACCAACCAATCGATCGCCGTAACATTCAACATGACAAAGCAGATGCAAGGCAGATCTCGCGATGTGGTGTCGTATCATTCGATCAATAAAATTAATGCTTATGTATTATTTGATTCAGGTGCTACTTGTTCATTTATATCCGATGACTTTGCTAAGAACTTAGAATTGCTTAAGGACGAGTTAGAATACCCCATGAACATAGAAATTGCGAATAGAGAAATAATCCCTGTTAAGTACGTGCATAAGAACTGTAGAGTGGATATTAAGGGTAATATCATGAACGTAGATCTTATCCCTATTCGACTTGGGGAATTTGACGTTATTTTGGGTATGGATTGGTTATCCAATTATGGGGCGGTAATTGACTGCCAGAAGAAGCGTATTAACCTTATGACTCCGTCAAAGGTTGTGTTTTATGGTAGCAAGTCGCCTAGACAAGCGAGTTGTCTGACGATGATGCAGGCCAGGAGGTTGTTAAGGCAAGGCTGTGTAGGATATCTAGCTTACATAGTCGATAGTCGTAAAGAGAATCCAAAAATAGATGAGATACCAGTAGTGAGAGATTTTGCAGACGTATTTTTGGATGATTTGCCGGGACTTCCTCCAGATAGAGCAGTTGAATTCGTGATCGATTTGGCTCCAGGAATGGCTCCAATATCGAAGGCACCGTACCAAATGGCACCGGTAGAGATGAAAGAACTGATGGTCCAACTACAAGAATTACTGGACAAGAAGTATATTCAACCAAGCGTATCGCCGTGGGGAGCGCCGGTTTTATTTGTAAAGAAGAAGGATGGGACAATGCGGCTCTACATAGACTATAGAGAACTGAATAAGGTCACGATCAAGAATAGATATCCATTACCGCGAATCGACGACTTGTTCGATCAGTTAAAGGGAGCAAGATACTTTTCAAAGATAGATTTGAGAAGTGGTTATCACCAACTGAAGGTGAGACCAGAGGATGTACCGAAGACAGCGTTTAGAACACGATATGGTCACTACGAATTTTTGGTAATGTTATTTGGTCTAACGAATGCTCCTGCAGCATTTATGGGCTTAATGAATGGAGTGTTCAAGCCGTTTTTGGACAAATTCGTAGTAGTATTTATAGATGACATTTTGGTATATTCGAAAACCAAGGAAGAACATGAAGAGCATTTGAGGATGACATTAGAAATATTGAGAAGGGAGAAGTTGTATGCCAAGTTTTTAAAATATGAATTCTAGATCGAAAGGGTACAATTTCTAGGACATGTGATTAATAAAAATTGAATTTTGGTGGATCCCTCCAAGGTCGAAGCTGTGATTAACTGGGATCAGCCGAAGACGCCATCGGAAGTAAGAAGTTTTCTTGGATTAGAAGGTTATTACAGAAGATTTATTCAGGATTTTTCCAAGATCGCAACTCCGTTGAAGAATTTGACTAGGAAATAGGTGAAATTTGTTTGGACGGAGAAGTGTGAGGAAAGCTTTCAGGAATTAAAGAAGAGGTTAAGTTCAGCACCTGTGTTATCTCTTCCAGATGACACGGGAAATTTTGTGGTATATAGTGATGCTTCACATAAAGGACTTGGTTGTGTGCTTATGCAAAATGGCAGAGTCATTGCGTACGCGTCACACGATTAATCAAGGATTATGAGAAGGGGTATCCCACCCATGACTTGGAGTTAATGCAAAGTGGTTTTTGCTTTGAAAATTGGAGGCACTATCTCTATGGGGAGAAGTGTGAAATATATACGGACCACAAGAGTCTCAAAATATATTTTTACACAGAAGGATTTGAATATGCGCCAAAGAAGGTGGTTGGAGTTAATTAAGGACTACGATTGTGAGATTCTATACCATCCGGGTAAAGCAAATGTGGTTGCTGATGCCTTAAGTAGAAAGGGTCGGGAGAAACTGATGATGTTGACCGCGCAGGAGGAGCTAATTTTAGCAATGGAAAAGCTGGAATTGGAAGTGAAGTATCCTATGGAAATTGATGAGAAGCTGTTTCAGATACAATCTGGTACAACTCTACTAAACAAGGTTAAGGAGGCTCAACTTCAGGATGATGAATGTAAAACAGTGAAAAAGAAGATATCCGAAGGAACCGAATCAAGATTCAAGATGGATAAGGAAGGAATATTGAGGTTTGAGAATAGAATTTGGGTACCACCAGTACCAGAGATTAAGGAAGAAATTTTGAGCGAAGCTCATAACTCACGATATTCGATTCACCCTGGTAGTACCAAGATGTACCAAGATCTTCGACAACACTTTTGTTGGCCAAATTTGAAACGAGAGGTTGCAGAATGTGTTGCCAAGTGCTTGACATGTCAGAAAGTGAAAGCAGAACATCAGAGGCCGAGTGGGTTACTACAACCTTTAGAGATTCCAGAATGGAAATGGGAACATATTACGATGGATTTCGTGGTTGGCCTACCAACAACTCAGAAAGGCTACGACGCAATATGGGTTATTGTTGACCGATTGACAAAATCCGCACACTTCCTTCTGATAAAATCGATTCAACTTAGATCAATTAGCGAGGTTATATGTGAAAGAGATTGTTTCAAGGCACGGAGTTCGGTGTCAATTATTTCTGACAAAGATCCGCGTTTTACGTCGAACTTCTGGAAACGTCTACAAGAATGCATGGGTACACAGTTGCGAATGAGTACGGCATATCACCCTCAAAAAGATGGACAAAGTGAAAGAATAATTCAGACATTGAAAGATATGTTAAGAGCTTGTATAATGGACTTTAAAGGAAATTGGGATGATCATCTACGGCTCATAGAGTTTGGTTACAACAACAGTTACCACGCTTAGTATAGGAATGCCACCTTATGAAGCGTTATATGGCAGAAAGTGTAGAACTCCACTTATATTGGGATGAAGTTGGCGAAAAGACAATTATTAGGCCCGAATTGGTACAACAAACAACAAAAATAGTCAAAGTGATCCCAACAAGATCGACAATGATTTCAAGATAGATGTAAGAAGAAGTACGCAGATCCACACCGTAAAAATGTTGAGTTCGAGCCAGGTAGTTATGTGTTTTAAAGGTCTCTCCCTGGAAGGGAAAGATCAGGTTTGGAAAGAAAGGGAAATTAAGCCCAAGATTCATTGGACCCTTTGAAGTTCTGAGAAGGGTCGGAGAAGTTGCTTATGAGGTAGCCTTACCTCCCAACTTCTAGAGAATGTCCACAATATTTTCCATGTCTCATCCTACGACCCTACAAACCCGATTACAAGCACGTGATTGAATATGAACCCCTACATTTCGACAAAGACTTATCTTACGAAGAAATTCTGTTTAAATTGTCGAGCAGAAAAGAACAAGTTCTCAAGAAATAAAGTAATACCTTTGTTAAGGTAATTTGGAGGAACCACATGTGTTGAATAAGCTACGTGGGAACTCGAAGAGAATATGATGAAGAATTATCCTCATTTATTTACTTAAATTATTATAAGCGATTCGGGGACAAAATCTTTTAAGGGGGAGAATGTATGGGATTTAATTGTTTGAGTTGTGATTTCGAGGACAAAATCCTTTTAAGAGGGAAAGATGTGACAACCGAGATTTTGTATTTAATTTTAATATTTATTGGATTGAATAAATATTTTTTCGATGAATTAATTATTAGATTAAATAATTAATTGATGAAATTGTGGTAGATTAATTTAATTATATGTGTTACATTTATTAAATTAATGTGGAGAATTTTATTATTCGATGTATGTGATTATGTGAGCTTATTGTATTAAAAGAAATATTTAATAAGCCTATTGGTATTTTAATTAATTTAATTATTAATTAGAGAGTTAATAATTTGACATTATTTATTAATGAGAAATTTAATTAGGTGACTATGTGAATTTATGAGAAATTATTATATTTTATTTAAAGTAAATTAAATAAAATATTGGATTTATTTTATAAGGAGTGTGACATTATTTAAACTATATGATAAGGTTTTATTAAATTAATGGGTTTGAAACCTATTCTAACTAGCCAAACATGGACCCTAAGGGAGGTTGGGAGCAAGATTACCCATGATAGGTAATCTAACCTCCACAACGTCGATTTCCTTTTCTATTTATTTCTTACGCCTTCTTCTTTTTTCATTATTTGGCTAAGTCTCGGCATAAAAACAGAGAGGAAAAGAGAGTGAGTTTGAGAATTTAGAGAGTTGTTAAGAGGTTTGTGAGAGTCGGGAAGAATCGTAAGGAATTCATCTCCTATTAATTCATCTACGCTTTGGGTAATTCTCTCCAACCCAATTTTCATAGTTTACGTCATTTAGTTTTATAAAAATGGCTTTCATACATCTCGTAAAGTCTCTCGTGAAATTAGGAAATGATGTTGTTATAGGGATATGTAATGATTGAGTAGTATATATAAATGAGTATATATATATATATATATATATATATATATATTTTATAAACCATATCATCTGTTTCATGAAAATACATCGTATTTGGTTGCTTTAAAATTTACAGAGTTTGGGTTATGGCCATATGGCCCTTATACGTAACTTTAATATGTCAAACAAAAATTTTTCTGTAAAATTTCCACTTGTATATGATTATGAATGCTAAAACGAACAAAACGAAACTTGAATGGTTGGATTTGGTCTTATAACGAATCCGTAGTATTAATTCTATGTTTTTATTCAAAAACCTTCAAGAACATCAAGAATAGTACAATTTGCATAATTTAATTATGTGATTATGTGTTTTAATGGGTTAAAATCACTCTATAAATGTTGGGTATTGATTATATATGAATTCTAACATGTGGGTAAGTTTAATTTGGAGAATTAATGATTATGTAGTGTTTATTTATTTGAACTCGTGTTCTTCATGAATCGAGAATCAAAATCGAGTTTCATATCATGGCAACAACTCCTAGTTCAATTTCCGTCAAGAAGTCAATGCCATCGCTAGTCACAGATATATATATCATTGCAGTAATAATAGCGCAACGCCAAGATATAATAAAAGCAAGTGTAATGATGGCAGCCACTTAGCGTATCGTCCGTAAAAATGAGTTTTTAAAATGTTTAAGTCTAGAAATGTGTTATTAACTTAGTCTATTGATCATGAAAACTTGTTAGACATATAATGAGGTGTTAAAATAAATTCTTAACACGTCCATAACACAATTACGTGTGAATTGAATGATCGAATGCATAGTTAACTTATTGTTCGTGAAATCTAATTTTTGCAATAAGTGTAGTAATTAACTAAGTATAGTCATGAATTCGAGTTAGACAAAAGAATAAACTTATGATGTTTAGTACGTTGTAATTGACTGGTATTGTGAACGTAAATGATATGTAGGATTTAAATCAAGGAACGAGTTTAATTAAAGTGTAATCTACGCACGAGGCAAGTTTCTAACCCTACTTTTTATCGTTATATAAGTTGATTAATTCACCTTTCTACATTGAGCAAGTTCTCATTATTATTGATCAAGTCTATTTTATTATATTAAAGCCTATTAATCTTTCAAGCATGATGCTGTTATACAATACTTATTCTATTGTATACCTTTTGAGATTCTATTCAAGTTAAGTTATCAATTATTGTTAAACCTTGTTAGACTAGCGAACCCTTTATGATTCGACTAGTCCATAGTTGATGAGCGTTCTAAACTTCAGAACCCTTGATGAATTATCCAAACCAAACTTCCTTTGGTGCGGACTCGAATGTCAAACTGAGATGAACAACCCTGTATAGGGGATTACTTATGCGTTAGCGTTAAGATATTGTGCACAGTATGGTACTAAGGGCTGATCCCCCTAAGTACGAGTAGAAAAGGTCCATAGTCTTATGACTGTTAAAGGTTTCAGGTATAACCCTTGATAACCTAGGACATAGTTCAAGGTCTTATGACCCTCAGAATTTCTTTTGATTCTTGTTATTCATTCTTGATTCAAAAGTTGAGCTTTTATATTCGAAGTTATTATTTCTCTCGCATGTTATTATTCATTGTTATATTGTTATACTTGTGGGCAATCGTGCTCACTCTTGCGTAATAATAACATTGCAGTTAAGAACGAAAGAGCAGGCGAACCTTCCACTAGTAAAGGCAAGGGCAAGCTTAGCAAGTAATGAAGATTGATTATTTATGTGGTTATGTAATGATAATTAGAATTGATGTTACTTAAGACTTATTTGTTTATGTTTCACAGACGGATGATTTAAGGTTAGAGTAACCGGGATTTATTTATTATGTAGTTGATGTAACCCCATAAGGGGAGATTTATTATTATTTCTATCTATTGCATGGTTTGCATTTATTTATGGGGTAGATAGATGGATGATGTTTGTGTAACTGGACATATTTACGCCTGTTGAACACCAATGAAAACACAAAATTTACTCTGTGGAAATGGAAGTATAATGACCATATGAACATTTGGGGGTAACATCTATAGTTATATTTGTATTATTGTCCACATTCACATAATCATCAATATAATATTATTATATTAATACCTTACTTATTTATGTCAATTAAATAGTCATGCACTTCTTTAATTAGTTAACACTAATATTAATTAATCCAACCATTGATTAATGTAATTATGGACTTCCATAATCATTATTCATTGATAATATTCTCATTACATTATAATCACATATTATTAATTAATTACAAAGAAATCCATTTCCCATAATTAATTAATACTAATTAATGATTTAATAATTCCGTTGTCGGACATAACATACTTTAATTCATGATTTATCAATGTCACACATATCACATAATTGTTCCATTTAATTTCCAAAGTGGAAAACTTACTTTTCTCCAATCGACCATCTTTGGGCAATTGCTTACTGCGTTCTCGACAAAGATGCTAAGACTGGTTTAGCTTCAGCCTGTGTCAATCTTCATCGCCAAACTCGTTATATTTGACATGAATTGATGTCCACAAAGTGTTACTACAAGTCTACAAGTGTATTGGTTACTTATACAAATTCACATGATCACACGATTAATCTTCTTAATTATCGTTTTAATTCGCTTAATGAATTTTCTTGTATCACATTATGCCACACAAGGCATTTCACAATCCTCATTATCAAATTACGCTTCTTAATACGCATTGACTTAATACGAATCAATTGTATTAATCAACTCATAAAACAATAACACTTATATTCATATAAATAGTATTTCCATTAATATATTCATTTTATAATACGTGGAAATTCTCGGGTATTACAGTAAACCCACGCCGCAGCGCTAGTTGATGATAGGAAGCTGGTGCCGCAAAGCTAGCACTAGGTTTTGCACAATAAAGAAAGCTTATGAAGATAGAAAGGGTTTGGTTGATTAATAATGAACTAAAACCTAAAGTAACCTTGTTTAAGATGTTTTAAACCTTAAGTAATGCAACTAAATGTTGATGAATGATTAACATAAACGTAAGAACAAGGTAATGCGTTAAATCGTAACAAATGTTAAACAATCTAAAGCATGATTAGATTGAGAAGAAGGGTAAGATATAATGATAACCTTATTTGATTATATACGACCTAATGTGGTATGTTACATGATTATGTATTGTAGAAACCTTAAAGAATCAAGAGAATTTATATTAACTATAGAAGACGCCAAAAAGGCAAGTATTCTGACCCTTGTCTGAATTCTTTGGACAAACTTTGTAATTCATGTATGTTACACATGAATTGATGTATGATGAAGTCGAAGCCAATTCCTTCAGCTAGACTTAATGTATTTTTGGATTTCTTATAATCTATCGAACTATGGTCAATGTTGTTCAGTTTTGCCAAACTATTTTGGTGTGCTTTTCAAAAGAAGACTGAGTATGCATGAATAAAAGTTTTGTCGTCAAACGACAGGCACGTGAGGTTGCCAAACCTTAAACGTACATACGTTTAAAAAAAGTAGTGTTGTACAACATAGAGTCCTATAGGCTGATCACCTAGACGTGCTCGTAAGATATGTCGGACTTACGGACGTGGTGCCAGGTTATCCTTTTCAAAGAAAGAATGAAATGCTCAAGGTCTTGGACCGATAGAAGATATACGATTTATATGATTCAAGCTTGTTTTTTAAATGAAATTGTTATACTTGATGAGCTAGTTATGCTCATTCTTGCTTGAATCATATGAATGTAGCTAAGACCGAACAGACTGAAGGACTTAGTAAGGATAAAGGGAAGGCTAAGGCAGATCGTTGAACTGTCTATGTAATAGTATGGGTTTAATGTTGTAATGTATTTGATATTATGACAAAGAACAAATTTAATGGTTATAAAGAACCTGGGGAATGGTAATATTGTTTGGAATATATAAGAGACATATTCATTCTTTTGAGACTTTTTAATTGAATGTATGTGTGAACTGTAGCACCGTGTAACACCAAATGTTGGGTTGGAAGATACCCAGATTTGGGGGTGTCACAGGTTGGTATCAGAGCATTAGGTTATAAAACTTAAGGGGGAAATTACAACCTTAAGTCATAACCTTAAGAAGAGTCAAAGAAGTAAAAGATGGAAATTAATCCTAAAAATGAATTAAATATGATATGTGTTTTGATTATTCTACTGACGTGTACTAATCAAACTAAATTGTTTTGCTGTAGATGTCAGGAGAAAATGAAATGTATAGGGATATAAATGTAGTAAGTGAGGAGTCGATGAATCAAGTAGAGATTATATCTAACCCTATAACAGAAGAGGCGGAAATGGTGATAGTTGAGTCTGGAGACTCTGAAAGCTTAGACCTCATGTCCATGTTCGATGGCATGTCGAAGGAGGAGGTAGAGGTGGCATCTTTTAACCCCGTAACACTTGAAAAAGAGGTGGCTCTTGGGGAGGCAATGAAAACACTGTTCATGGCCTTATTGGATAGAAACATCCAGTTAGGAAGGGAGGTTAGAGAATTGAAGGAAGAGATCCAGGAAATCTTGGAAGATAAGAAAAGCATGGAGTCCATGTGGGAGGAGGAACTTGTGACACCCCCAAATCCCGGTACTTCATTACCTCAAGATTTGGTGTTCACTTAATCAAAACATTCACATCTAACTACCCAATAATAATAACAATTGAATAATAAACCTTCCCTTAAGGGATTACATTAATAAAAATCTCCTAGGTTATCTAACCTTTAAATACAATCATTCAAATGAGGAAATTAACTAAATAATTCATTACATCAATCAAATTAAAGTCTGATACATAACTGTCAACATATTACAAGTCTTCAATACTTGTTCATCTTTCCCTTTCCCTTACTGGTTCTAGGTACATCTACCTTTTCATCTTTAGCTGTAATAGTTATATAAGCAAGAGTGAGCAAACAAAGCTCACTTGAAATAATAATTAATAAAATCTTTACAACAACTGCCAAATAGTAGGCTCAATAGAACTAAAAAAAATATGTTCTATTACATTCTAAAACATATAACTGAGGGTCTAATGACCATGCACCATGTCCACATTTATAAGTAATCTTTCAAATTAAACTTTAACAGTCATAAGACTATAAGGACTCCACGTACTTAGGGGGATCAGCCCTTCGTACAATGTATTGTGTACAAATATTTCAACGCTAAGCATAAACCCCTAATAATAGGGTTGTTCATCTCAGTATTTAGATTACAAGTCCGCACCAAAGTAAGTTTGGTTTGGATACATTTCAAGGTAATTTAGAATTCAACGAACATCAACTAAGGAATAGTTGAATAAAAAGGCAATAACTCTATGTTACAGAACAGACCATAATTGAATCAACATTGTATACTAAGTTCATGTTTTAGGAATAATCTAATAGCATAAAGATTGAATAATATATCATACCTTGCTTTGAACAACATTAAGCTAAGGTTAAATCTTAGAATTGAATATTAAGCATGCATAATAAGTAATAACTTGAACGATAAACTTGTTCATCAGAATAAAGATACTTGCATGCTAAAAACAACAAGTTTAGGTTTAGAAAAACATGCGCAACATAATAGTAGAACTAGCTCAACGAAAGTGTTGAGTTAGGAAAACTTGCATAATTGTAATCGAACTAGAAATAATAACTTGTTCAATGAAACAAGTTAACAACAAGAATAACTTAATTAATATAATCAAGATAAGGTAAGTAAACTTGCACAATGAAAATAAGCTTGCGCAACGAAGTTTTAGGGTTAGAAGAACTTGCTCAATATAAAAAGACAAGTTTAGAAACTTGCCTTGAGTGTAAGCTAAAGCGTAACAACTCGAATCACAATACCCTATATATATATGTCATCATGACATAATTAGTCACTACCACATTATATATATAACTAAGTACATACATCATGTAATATTTTATTTTTAATCATATAATCAAATTACATTAGTAATAAAACTAGTTAATCGTTAATAACATGTTCATTCTTGGTATAGAAATACTAGAAATTATAATTTAACAGTTCTACTATTAACACATAACAACTTTTTTCAGACTTTTGTGTAAATAAATCACATTGTCTAATTATTCTTAACTTCTTTCATGCAAGGCACCACGATTTACTTGTGGGTGGTGTACATTCTTATTTGGCGCTTCTGTTGTGAGACATGAAGCGACGATTGGCCATGGCTGGTAAGTCTTACGCCGTTAAAGGCAAAACTTTTGTTCTTTGCAATAATATAACTGTGCATGAGAACTCAGATTTCTATGAATTGACCTAGAAAAGCAAACATGAACAAAAAGCCAATTTGGCATACAAGCTCCTTTCTAACAACCTAATTCAAATGTAATACATATAGAGACTTCATATAAACATAATTTAAAGGCTCTTAACATGTTTTTACCCATATAACAACATTAATACTTAATTTATAACACCCAATTTTACTATTTTTGATAAAACTTCTCTTTTTGACATTTTTAATGAAAATCATCACTGTAACTTTGTTTTTCAATCAAAACCGTTAATTCAAAATATCATGTTTATGTTTATTCATCCTCTTCCTTTTTTAATAGTCAATTTATAAATTAAACAACTAATTAAACCCCAATTTTACTTTAAACAAAGCCATATTCATATATGTTCATATAAACTCACTGTAATATGACTTCTTTCACAAAATACATACATACATGAATTAGTTTATCCATACTCTTATGAAAACACTCTCATAACAAACACTTATTATATAAACTATATACAACAACCAATTCAATTTCTACAAAGATTTTTTTTTACAGAGAATTTTAGAAGAGAAAAACTAAAACTTTAAAAACATAAAAGTAAGAGGATACCTTAATTTTAGAAGATGATTGTTGTTCTTTGATTCCCAAGCTTCTTTTCCCAAATTTCTTTCTCAAATACTCTCTAGAATTCTCTCAAGTTCTCTCTCACTTTTCTTCTTTTCTTCTTTTTTCTTTCTTCTGAGTCTTTCTTCCATATTCTATCTTACGTAGTAAAATATAACGTATAATAGTAATAATATAGATATTAAGTATATAACTTTAACTGACATCAATTATAATTTATTTGAAAATCAAAAGCCATAAGACTTGTTTGGCTAGCTAACTAAAAATAACCCATTAACTCTTACACCTTGTTTGGAAAAACACAATTAGAATAAAGACTTAATATGCATTAAGCCTTGTTTGACAAAACTAAATTAAACTCCTTTAATTTATTTTAATAACTCTTTTATAGTAAGGTTATTTGTCACACTTCTATTTAACTAAATTTTAATAATCAATTTAATTAATTCTAATAACAATTTATTAAATTATTTTTAACACATAAATCACTACCACATAATTATAATTTCCTTTATAATTATAACTTTATTTAATCAACTAACACTTCATTTTAACTACAAATTTAATTCAAAATATAATAATTCATTTAATTATTATAAACTCTCTAACTTAACTATTAAAATAAATTAGAATATTATCTCATAACAATTTGTTTACTTAACTCCTTAATTATTTACTTAACAAATAACTAACTAAATCAAATCAAATCAAATTTAACAATTATTTATTCAACAATAAATATATCTATTAAATACTTATATAATTCAATAAATATTTAATATTATAATTTAAAATTCTGGAATGTTACATCATTCCTTCCTTACAAGGATTCTCTCCTCAAAATCACAACTCAAACAATTCATTCGTTACATTCTTCCCTACTTACAAAGATTTTGTCCCCAGAATCGAAGACATAGATTAAACAAATAACTCAGGGTAATCTTTCATCATTTTATCCTCGAGTTCCCACGTAGCTTCTTCAGCGTTGTGGTTCCTCTATATCACCTTCACGGAAGGTATTACCTTATTCCTGAGCACCTGTTCTTTCCTGTCAACTATCAGGATAGGAACCTCTTCATAAGACAAGTCTTTATCGAACTGCAATGGTTTTTACTCGATCACGTGTTTGTAATCAGGTTTATATGGTCGTAACACCGAAATGTAAAAAACATTGTGAACGTTTTCCAATTCTGGAGGGAGAGCTACCTCGTAAGCCACTTCTCCAACTCTTCGCAGCACTTCGAAGGGTCCAATAAACCTCGGGCTTAGCTTTCCCTTTTTACCGAAACGAATTTTCCCCTTCAAGGAGAAGCTTTTAGGAATACATAATTTCCTACGTCGAATGCACGATCTTGTCTGTGTTGATCAACATACTTCTTCTGTCTGTCTTGAGCTGCTACCAATCTTATCCTGATGAGTTTGACAACCTCAGCAGTTTGTTGTACCAGTTCTGGTCCTAACAGTTGGCATTCACCGATTTCATCCCAACACAGTGGAGTTCCACACTTTCTGCCGTATAATGCCTCGTAAGGCGGCATGCCGATGCTCACATGGTAACTGTTGGTGTAAGCGAATTCCTCCAACGGTAAATGTTCTTCCCAGCTTCTTTTGAAATCCATGATGCATGCTCTCAGCATATCTTCCAATGTTTGGATTGTTCGTTTGCTTAGGCCATCTGTTTGTGGATGATAAGCCGTACTCATTCACAACTGTGTTCCCATACATTCTTATAGTCTCTTCCAGAAGTTTGACGTGAACCGCGAATCTCTATCTGACACAATTGACATTGGCACTCCATGTCTCAAAACGATCTCTTTAACATACAACCTTGCCAACTGATCAAAATTGAATCTAATCTTTATTGGTAAAAAGTGTGCTGATTTTGTCAGTCTGTCCACTATCACCTAAATCGCATCGCATCCTCTCTGAGTAGTTGGAAGACCCACCACAAAATCTATTGTGATGTGTTCCCACTTTCATTCTGGTATTTCTAATGGTTGAAGTAATCCACTTGGTCTTTGATGCTCGGCTTTAACTCTTTGGCATGTCAAGCATTTTGTGACACATTCTGCAACATCTTTTTTCATGTTTGTCCACCAAAAATGTCGTCGTAAGTCCTGATACATCTTCGTACTTCCTGGATGAATTGAATATCTTGTGTTGTGTGCTTCGATCAAGATTTCTTCTCTAATATCTGATACTACTGTAACCAAGATTCTTCCCTCGAACCGTAGTAGTCCTTCGGTATCGATCTTGTACTTCACCTCTTTTCGTTTGTTCACACCTTCCTTTATTTTTCTGTATTCTTCATCCTGTAGTGGAGCATTCTTCACCTTGTCCACTAGAGTTGGACCACCTTCTATCTGGAATAGTCATTCATCGGATTCCTTTGGAAATTTTATTTCCAACTCTAGCTTTGTCATTGCTGATATAAGCTCCTCCTGAGTGGTTATCAGCATCAACTTTTCCCGACCTTTCCTACTCAAAGCATCTGCAACCACATTCTCTTTGCCCGGATGAAAATAGATCTCACAATCGTAATCTTTTATCAATTCCATCCATCTTATTTAACGCATGTTCAGGTCTTTCTGAGTGAAAATGTACTTCAGACTCTTATGATCTGTGTAGATTTCACATTTCTCTCCATAGAGATAGTGTCTCCATATCTTCAGAGAAAATACAATTGCAGCCAATTCTAAATCATGAGTCGGATACCCTTTCTCATAATCCTTCAGTTGTCTTGATGCATAGGCAATAACTTTGTCGTTCTGCATAAGAACATAACCCAACCCTTTATGTGAGGCATCACTATACGCTACAAAGTTACCTGTACTATCTGGTAATGACAACACAGGTGCCATGCTTAACTTCTTCTTCAAATCTTGAAAACTTTCTTCACACTTCTCCGTCCACACAAATTTTACTGCCTTCCTTTTCAAATTTGTTAACGGAGTGGCTATCTTGGAAAAATCTTGAATAAATCATCTGTAATAACCGGCCAGTCCCAAGAAACTCCTCACCTCCGAAGGTGTCCTTGGTTATTCCCAATTGATTACAGCTTCCACTTTTGATGGATCCACTAAAATCCCATCTTTGTCAATCACATGCCCAAAAAATTGTACACGATCGAGCCAAAATTTGCACTTCGTGAACTTCGCGTACAACTTTTCCTTTCTTAGTGTCTCCAATGTCAAACGTAAATGTTCCACGTGTTCTTCTTGAGTTTTGAAATATACCAGAATGTCATCGATAAATACCATAACAAACTTGTCTAAGAATGGTTTAAACACCCTGTTCATCAAATCCATGAACGCAGCAGGGGCATTGGTCAAACCAAAAGACATCACCAGAAACTCCTAATGTCCATATCGTGTTTTGAATGCCGTTATAGGTATATCCTCGTTCCTTACTTTCAATTGGTGATACCCACTTCTCAAATCTATTTTCGAGAAGTATTTAACACCCTTCAATTGATCAAACAAGTCATCTATTCTTGGCAATGAGTATTTATTCTTAATAGTGACTTTGTTCAATTCCTTATAATCAATGCAAAGACACATCGACCCATCCTTCTTCTTTACGAATAACACCGGTGCTCCCCACGGTGATACGCTTGGTTGAATATACTTCTTGTCTAGCAGCTCTTGCAATTGCACCATCAGTTCCTTCATCTCAATCAGAGCCATTCTGTACGGGGCCTTCGATATCAGTGCAGTTCCTGGCGGTAAGTCGATCACGAACTCAATCTCTCTGTCAGGCGGAAGTCCTGGCAAATCCTCTGGAAACACATCTTCAAATTCTCTCACCACTAGTATCTCTTCCAGTTTCACACCCTTCTTCTGAGTATCGTCTATGTAAGCTAAATATCCCACACAACCTTAACTCAACAATTTCTTGGCCTGCATAATCGTCAGACATTTTATTTGTCTAGGCGATTTGCTACCATAGAAAACTACCTTTGATAGAGTTATAAGGTTTACACATTTCTTTTGGAAATCAATTACAACTCTATATTTGAACAGCCAATCCATTCCCAAATTAACATCAAATTCTCCAAGTTTAATGGGGATTAAATCTACAATCATGATATTGCCCTTAATGTTCACCCTACAGTTCGTGTATACGAATCTAATAGGGATTACTTCCTTATTCGCAATTTCTATGTTCAAAGAGAAGTTCAATTCTTCTCTACGCAATCCTAACTTCTTCGCAAATTCATCAGATATAAACGAGCAAGTAGCACCCGAATCGAATAATACATAAGCATCAATATCATTGATTGGGATAATACCTGACACTACATCTTTTGATTGCACATCATCTTGCACAGTCATGTTGAAGGTTATGGCTGTGGGTTTGTTTGATGTCGTTGGTTCAGCAATGGCCCATGTACCTCCACTGCTACCTCCATTGCTTCTGGTTGTCTCTCCAGCCTTCTTCTTAAGGCATTCACGAGCAAAGTGATCCTTGGACCTGCACGTGAAAGAAACATTTTTCTTAGATTGAGTGCAATTTGGGACGATGTGACCCTCCTGGCCACAGTTGAAGCATACTCGTTTCCCCATCAAGCACACACCCTTGTGAAACTTTTTGCATGTAGCACATGCTTCAAACTTCTTATTTTGCTGGTTACCCTGCTGGTTTCCAGCACCCATACTTACATTCCACTTCCTCTTCAAGTTGTTGTTGTTGCCGTTTCCACTACTACCACCTCCATTCTTATTCTCCACTTCATTCTTCTTCTTTTTTTGTTCCTGATTGAACTTTGTCACTGCCTCACCTCCACCTTCAACGAGTATTGCCTTCTCCATCACTGCTGTAAATGTCTTCAGCTGGAATAGGGAGACCCTACTATACAACCAGGGCTTCAGTCCCTGTTCAAACCTTTTTGCCTTACGTTTGTTTATACTGACTTGATATGGCACAAACCTCGCCAACTCATTGAATTTCGCGGCATACTCAGATACCGTCATTGTTCCCTGCTTTAGTTCCAAAAATTGCACTTCTAGCTGACTCTTAGAACTCTCTGGGAAATAGGTCTCGACGAATATCTCCTTAAACCTATCCCAGGTCATTACTCCTTGTCATTCTCGGGTTTTATTGGCCTGTCACCAATAACTAGCCTCTGCTCTTAACATGAATGTTGGAAAAGCAGTCTTCTGATAATCCCCTACCCTAGCGACTGTCAACGTCGGGACTTTTAGATGTCCCTTTCCGTTACTTGTTCTTTGGTGTTCTCATTTTAGGTGAGATTTGTTTGAAAAAACAAGTGAAAAAGGTCCGATATATATAATGTCGACGATGGACTGTTAAGAGTCGCCAGTTGGTTTTTTAAATGGTTGTACCAACACAACCAAGAAAAGGTTTGCACATTGACCCAGTGATGTGACACTGCTAAACGGGTCGGTGAAACCGAGATTCATTAGGGTCCGGGGACTTAGTTATGCAGAGGGAAGGTGTTAGGCACCCCCCGACATCCGTGTTACCACGGTGACCGCTTCTTTTTAAGAAACTATTATCTGAATGTGTGTGTGTGTGGATCAATGTGTTGTTATTTGGAAGTAGTGCGAGGCCTCGTTCGCACCTATATACACAGGGTTTGAATTTATGTAAAAATTCAGTTTTAAGCAAGATATGGCATTGATGTTTTATAAAAGAGGTTTTTCAAACCCTGATGCTCAATAGTACTTGAAACCTTTTACACTCCCATTTTATTAAGTTTCCGGCTTGATTGATTTTATTTTACAGATGCGAGGCATCCGTACGAAAATAATGTACAAAATAATGCCGACTTCCTCGTGGGTATGGAAACCATCTGAGGAAATTCAGACACCGCAAAATAATTTACAAGCTGCTTATAGCTGAAAATGTCCATCACGGGAACCGAATCTAGATCCAATAGGTGAATCATGATCACATGATTCCTAGGCGCACAAGATAACGCAATTTGTATGAAAGCGAAAGCGAGGTATATATATAAAAGTCAGTAAATATATATATATACATACATGATCACCAACCACGCAAGCACCTCCATGGGGATCAAAATGTAAATAAAGTTGTTAAAAGTTATCAACCGCCACGGAGGAAACTCAAAGGGACTTAAACGTAAATAAAGCTATAAATACGGTTAACCACCACAAAGGAAACTCAAAGTGGGACGAAATGTAAATAAAGTCAGTAAAAGTAAAAGCAATCAAAGCGCGTGAAGGAAAATCCAGCGAGGATGAATATATATATATATATATATATATATATATATATATATATATATATATATAAGTTAATAAACACAATCGGATGTAAAATCCAGGCTCACCGAACAGAGTTCGACAACAGTTCATATATATATATACAAAAGCAAAGTAAACGCACCGGATGTAAAATCCAGGCTCATCGAACAGAGTCCGACCACAGTTCATATATATAAATAAATATATATATAAAAGTGAGTAAACGCTCCAGACCGAAGTCTAGGCTCATCGAACAAAGTTCGATCACAGTTCATATATATAAATATATATATATATATATAAAAGCGAGTAAACCCTCCAGACCGAAGTCTAGGATCATCGAACAAAGTTTGACACACAGTTAATATATATAAATGTATATACATATATTAAAGCAAATAAATGCTCCAGACCGAAGTCTAGGCTCAATCGAGGCATAACTCGATAATGTTAGTCCATATATATATATATATATATATATACACGCTGAAACAAAACTGCGGACCAAAGTCCAGGCAAATGTGCGCAACACAACTCTCAACGTGAAGAAGGGTGTGTGCAGAGATGAAGAGAAAGACTCTAAAGTGTGTGAGAAGGCTTACAGTTGACTGCCAAAGAAGACTTCTATATCTTTAGAGTGGGTAAACACTGGCTTTTGTAGGTATAAAAGAGGCTATATATGAGCTCATAGGTGTTTAAAATGAGAAAGTACATTGCATGGGGTGAGTGCAGAGCAAATTGGGCAGGGCTTCTTCGCCGTTTTCTCTTGCAAAATGGGCAGCCCAAGCCCTCTATTTATAGATGATGTAGACAGTGTGTACTGCGGTTGAGCCGCAGTGTACTGAGAGGCAACTTCAGGTGGGCCCGGAGTTTTTTGGTCGTCGTCTCAGAAGATGCGTGCACTCGGGCACTGTAATGTCCACTCGGACCTTTAGAAGTGCAATTCAGGCATCCGTTTGAGGTATACAGGACCTATTTTGGACCGTCGCTGTCGAGAGTTGTACGATGGCATGAGATTAGAGTTTGTACGAAGTCATTGAAGATGGGACGGTGCCCTCCAGTCTTCAAGCTTCAACTTTCATCCGTTACCCCGCACAATAGTCACTCGAGATTGGTTAGTCTTGTGGGACATCGTTGCATAGATATGTTGAGACGACGTGGCGTAGCATTGCATGGGCAAGATGATTATGTTGCCCCTCACCGGTGTTATCGCCGGATTGAAATTTGTCATGACGTTACTTTCGAGCTTCTTTGAGATTTGGACTTTGTAATTTGTTGAAGGTCCTCATTATCATCTTTGAGGTGTGCCTGTCTTCCCGATGTTATCGCCGGGTTGGTACAGTGTATCTCGTTGTGAGCGCCGAGATTAAAGCTGGTCGTATTAGAAACAAGCATTTCTGGGGTTATCGCCAAAACTGCATTCCTTGGGGTTATCACCAAGGTTGATGGCTATTCCTATGGTTGGGACTGAGACTGGATACCTCGGGGTTATCTTCGAGATTATTTGGTCTTCTCCGGTGTGTGTTCCGGTAGTGGATCTGCATGCCTCGGGGTTATATCCGAGGTTGGAATTGTTCCTCCCAGAGTGTGACCCGGGGTTGATGCTGAACTTCCGGTAGTATCCGGTATATATATGGATTATCTTTTAGGGTTCCCTCTTAAAAGACGAATCTGTCCTCATACAATATTAGTGACAGTAGTACAAAAAATTTTGAATGTCTATAGTTGCCCCTCTTTATCATACTCATGCATGGCGATGCATGGGTAGGATAAAGAATCCTAGACACTTGAAATGTACAAGACAAACATGGTACTGTATGTAGCAACATGATGCCAATGTATGATGCATATGTACGGGGTTGTAGCCCTACATCTTTGGGGATGATTCTTTGGATCCTGTTGCTTCAATTGGGGATTAGCCTTCTTGACGATTTGATGTGTAAGCCGAATCTGTTAGGATGTTGATGTTGGAGTTGTCACCAAATTCCTGTGTTCTTGATAACGACTTGATCCTGAAGAGGTACCTCTTATGTGAAAGAGATCTGTGGGGATAAATCTTGGTCTGTTTGAGGATGTGTATAACATATTCCATCATCTATCCTCTTTGATAACATTGACTTTTCCTGGTTGGTATCGCCAGGACATGTCAAGATTATGTTGGATTTACTGCCAACAACAAATGCTGTCAGGGATGCCTGACCTTCGTTGACGTGTACTTCACCGATATGTGAATCAACGGTTGAAAAAAAAATCCTATGGGATATACTGTCAAGGCTTCTTGACCTTCGCTGATGTGTGAATCAACGGAACACTGTGTTGTGACCCCTGTCGGGGATCCCCTGGGGAATATGAGCAATTGAGCGTGAAATCCTCGAATAGCTCTAGAGATCTGATAGGCTTAATCGCTTATCTTTGAAATAACATCAAAATTTGTTTTTGTGTGTCAACAGAGATAAGACGTGTCAGAACCCCCCGTAGGGATTCACGCTAAACCCACGTCGGGATCTCTACGTTGTGACGCCCCAAAATAGGTCCATTCCATCCAACCCATTTCGAGTCGCCAAATACATGGTGCGAAATAACTACAACTTTATTATTACAATATATAAACCGTGAGTTTAAATACGGATATTGCCGTGCTAGACAATATCCACACGCAAATAAATCCCCATCATAATTATTGATACATTATTTTACAAAATGGTGAGGACTACTAAACAACTCTCTTTAGAACCTTCATTCCATACCCAGAGCTGCATACTTTCGCTATATTCTCGCCTCCTAAGAAGAAAAATGGAACAAAAGGAAAAGGGTGAGCTCAACTAGCCCAAGAAGAATATTATGACTAAGATAATATACAACAAATTATCGTTAGTCTTCAACAGGGAAAAATCTGAGAGAATACATTAAACAACAAGTTTTAGATCAATATTTGCAGCGGAAAATATTAATTCATAGAAAAGTTACGTAGAGGGTGAAATATACTAATATCTATGAATTTAACAGTCCATCATCATTATTTTATCCCTGTAACATCAATCAATATTCATCTTGAATCAAATATTCATCTTTGCACTACAGGCCAAAGATATTTATCAGTTGGTCATGTTCATCTAAACACTTGTTCATCTTTGCACTACGGGCCAAAGATATTCATCAAGAAATCATTCATCTTTGCACTATGAGGCCAAAGATATTCGAGAATATCATCATTTAGGACCCGAGGATGATGAAAATATTTCAAAGAAAACGAATCCAGTGAAACAAAAGAATAAATATTAAGGATTCGTATTTCAGCTATTTCATGTCCAAAAATATCTCATAAATAATCATAGTGGTATAAAATTCAAGAATGATCAAAACATGGATACAATCAAAACTAGTATCCACAATAGATATTTTAGACAAAAAGAAAAATTTTCATTTTTTGATGAATAGTGCCGTATTCGTGAATAGTACCGTATACGTGAATAGTGTCGTATACGTGAATAGTAACTCTGACACCAAAAGTTCCAAATTTGATAAAAACTTTCGATCAATATTTCAGCATAATAATATTGAAGAAATAATATCATTATTTGAAAAAATAATATCCCTTACCTCGGAAAGAATAGTACTTACGATGGAATCTTTGGATATAGTCTTTGAAAGAACTTGCACCATAGCAATACTCAAAGTACTAAAATACTCACAAATACGCCGATATTATAGAGAGAGAAGAGAGAGAAATCTTTAGTTTACGGTGTGATTTTCAATTCTAACCTAAGCACCTATTTATAGGAAAATGCTTAGAACACCAAAAGCGAAAATTTAATATAATATTATTATATATATTACAAATTCTTCACGCTTTACTTAGCATCCGAAATCGACCACCTAATCACATGTTAAATGAGTCCCAACAATGTAAAAAATGTTTTGTTAATATAATCATTTAAAACTTCCAAAAATCAATTATTCGGAACCTCGGAACTTCAATAATTCGTAATAAATAGCCCTTTTATCGGAAAATTGAATCTAATAAATTTTTATAAGAAATTCAATTCTCTACAACTTTGTAAAAGAAAGTTTTTTCAAATTCCAAGCAGTAATTTGAATCAAATCCACACAGGGGAGATTTTTACATTTATAATCAAATTTCTATTCAATAATTGTTTCCACCAACACACAAAATATGTGTTAAATATTTAATGCCACAAAAATACTCTTCCTCCTCATATACTCATATATCCCACATTCATTATAAAAATATCAATTAATATATTATTAAAATAATATATTTAAATGAATTATTTTATCGGAAAAAAGATAAAATATTAATTTTCAACAATTGTCACATTAAAAATTTTCTCCATCTATATCCACATAAAATCAATATTTTCCTCATCATATAAATTAATAATTAATTATTCACAAATAATATTACAGAGTCACATTATTTGCAACTGTGTAGTTCGAGGAAGAGGGCTTTCCAATAAGAATTTCTCCTTACTCATGCGCAATTAGGTGACCAAACCTCTCCTTAGAGCAGAACTTTCTAGACATTGCCAATAATGTTTTCTAATAATATTATTAAGATAATATGAATTATTAGCCGATAATGGAAAATCTTGTGTAGTGACAATTATTGAAACAACGGTAATATAAAATATCAATGCAAAGAATTATTGAATCAATAAAATAAAAAATCGAATAAGAACTCATCAGTAACAATTATTGAGTAAGTGCCTTCTTATGTAAGAATCAATAATTGGTGAAATACCGTGTGCTGCTGTGCAACAACGCGTATTACTGTGTTATAACCACCGGGTATTCCAACAGTCTTAACGGTAATAACTACGCCGTTATTTATAAACAACTTATATTTATCATTTTCTTCATCCAATCGCTTTCCGTTATGGGGCCCACAAAAGACTGCGCCGTCGTACGAATATTCCCCGACAGTACGAATATTCCACGACCAAACGAATATTCACCGATAATAATGAATATTTTATAACCACTTGCTTATTCGAAATATTTGCGTATTTTACCCATAACTATCCACATTAATCAAATCAACCCTTACTATTTCAAAATAATAAATAGAGGAAAATAAATTTCATTTATTAATAATTTGGGGTCTTACAACCTCCCCTCCTTATGAAATTTGTCCTCGAAATTGACGTACGTATCTGGTGTTTCGAAAAGATGAGAATACCTCGCTTTCATTTCTGTTTCCAACTCCCAAGTCATTTCCTTAATAGCATGGTTTCTCCACAAAACTTTAACTTGTGGTATAACCTCGGTACATAGGACATGTTCTTTCCTATCCAAGATCTTGATAGGTACCTCCTCGTGACGTTAAGTCTTGACTATCTAAATCGGTTTCTAACTCAATGAGCGTGGTTCGAGTAAATCCACATATTTACGTAACATCGATACGTGAAAAACGTTATGAACACGCGTCATAGTTGACGGTAAAATGAGTTTATAGGCCACAGTTCCTATTCGATCGAGAATTTCAAATGGATTAATAAATCGAAGGTTTGAGCTTTCCTCACCTCACCGATTCTCGCTTTTGAAATAATAACTTCTTGCACCTCCTTCTTCAAATTCATCGACTCACGGTGTGTAGCTTGAGCGACTTTAACTTTATCGATTAAAGTCGATTATACTCGTATATCATCACGTGGGTACCTAGAGTTTTCATCTCCATCTCTATTATTTGTAAATTATAATGAAATTAGTCTTTGACAATATCGTATTTTCGTGCTTGTATACGATCTTCTACTCAACACGTCACTACCACGTTCGCTTTTTCGAGGATGGCATGGTCGAGAACATGTCTTTGAAATGAGTCTCCTCTTGAGTTCTTGAAGCTCTTCCCACATTCCTTGCTCCATTCGAATTTTGTATCTCTACAAGTCAATTGCGTTAATGGAATAACGATTGAGAATATCCTTCAACGAATCTCCGATAATAATAACCAACTAAGCTAGAAAGCTACATATTTCGATTACCGAGCTTAGGTTGTTCTCAAGCGTGACTCATATCCCAACCTTGGATAACACGTTACAATGACACCTATCGATTTACTATCGCATACGAATATGGTGTCCCCCTACGGAGAGTTTGGCTGGATTGCATTCCACAAAGGAAGTCACCGGATAAAGGCTCGGTACCAAATTCTATAGTTGAATTTTAACTCTGAAGTTCAATAGGAGCCATTCGATATGAGATTTTAGAAATGAGTTTTGTACCGGGTTCAAAGTCGATACAAAATTTAATATCAGTCTTTGGGAGTAAACAAGGAAATTTTTTAGGAAATACGTCAGGAAATTTACTAACAACAGAAATATCATTCAAATCTGACATATTTTTGTTCAAGTCCATAACATGGGCTAAGAAAACTTGACATCCGTTTTTCAATAAACGAATGACTTTACGGCTTGATATAAAAGAGTTTGACTTCAATTGTTTGTTTGCTTAAATTCGAATAACAGGTTGCTTAGGAATATGAAAACTAACAACCTTACAAAAGCAATCAATTTTGGCATGATGAGTGGTTGACCAATCAATCCCTAAAATCACATCAAAAGCAAATATCTCTATAGAAATAAGGTTAACAGGTAATGTGATAGTGCCAACCTGAATCAAGCAAGATTTCTAAACAACGGATGTAATGAAAGTTTCTCCTAACGGAGTCTCCATAAATAGGTCAAAGTCTAATTTCTCCGTAGTCAATTTCAAACGTTGAGCGCAAGCAAGAGAGATAAAAGAATGGGTAGAACCGGTATCTAGTAAGGTATAAACTTCGCAAGAATTTATAATTAACTAACACGTGCTAACTTCGTTCGGGTTCCTCGCATTTTGACCGATCACGACAAACGCTCTTCTAGGAATCGTTGACTTTGACTTTTCCGGGATAGCCTTTTGAGTCACCATTCCCGCTGGATCGGGTTTCGATACCGTACAATCTCGAGCGAGATGTCCTTCTTTTCCACAATTATAGCATACCTTAAAACTGTTGGGCAAGGCGGTTTAATGATATGTCCCTCTTTCCGCATTTGTAACATACTGACCCGGTGGTCTTTCTCCTTCCTTGGAACCCGATTACTACTGCTTTGGCGCGTCTTCACATGGTCGTTGTTGAATCTCTCTTTTAAAATCTCCTCCCACTCGCTTCTTCTATTTTCATGACCACGATTACCACCGAGTGGTTCTGCGCTTTGTCCGTATTCTTCTTTCTCCGTGGTTATCGTTATTACGATGATTTGCATATCTTGATATGATCCTAGTTATGGTCCTTGGTTGAGCGTACTCGTTATCTCGCTCTAACAATGAGCCACATTGACAACATCTGAATAGAGAGAAAATTTATGAGAAATGAGATCTTGGCGTATCTTGGGTTTCAAACCTCTCGAAACATCTCGTGTCATCGTTCCTCATTCTCCACCAAATGAGGTGCAAACTGGATAACTCATGAACTTCGCCTCGTCTTTGGGACCGTCATGTTATTCGCTCCGGTCTAATAAACTCCATTTCCTTAATATGACGAATACTTTGGGAAGTACTTGTCATTGAACTATTCTGAAATGTCTCCCATGACATCTTTGAGTGCACGTTGGATGGGTACGCTTCACGCATTCCCACCGATGTCTGCCTCGTTCTGAGAACATAAAAGTAGCGAATGGAACTTTTTGTTCCTCCGTGCATCCCAAGACATCGAATATCTTGGTAATTTATTTGACCCACGTCTCCGCCTTAATCGGATCCGGCTTTCCCCAGAATTCTGGTGGTCCCAACTCTTTGAACTGCTTGGCTATGACCACCCGTGAATTGCTATCATTTCCTCCTATATTTTGAACACGAGTCTCCCTCGTCTGATTTTGCATGAACTGTAAAAAGCTTCTAAACATCCCCTCGTTCATCATCTGCTCAGTGGTGTTGTTCACAGGAGGTACATTGCCAGCCGGTTGCACGTTCTCCTCGTTGGTAAGTACATGCATCTCCACGGTCTCATTTACTCCACTGTTAATATTCTCAGTCGACATTCTCAAATACTGTCATAAAACAAGGGTTAATTAAAGAAATCAATATATCACATAATATCCCTATATACTAACCAACTAACAAATAAGCTTAGGTAGGACACACTAGCGAAGGATTTACTCGTCTCTCCCCTCCTAGTTCTATTCCCCGATCTCGCATGGAGATCATATCCTAAGCTACGATACCAATTTGTGGCGCCCCAAAATAGGTCCATTCCATCCAACCCATTCCGAGTGCGCCAAATACATGGTGCGAAATAACTACAACTTTATTATTACAACATATAAGCTGTGAGTTTAAATACAAATATTGTCGTCTAGACAATATCCACACGCAAATAAATCCCCATCATAATTATTGATACATTATTTTACAAAAATGGTGAGGACTACTAAACAACTCTCTTTAGAACCATCATTCCATACCCCGAGCTACATTACTCATTATATTCTCGCCTCCTAAGAAGAAAAATGGAACAAAAAGGAAAAGGGTGAGCTCAACTAGCCCAGTAAAGAATATTATGACTAAGATAATATACAACAAATTATCGTTAGTCTTCAACAGGGAAAAATCTGAGAGAATACATTAAACAACAAGTTTTAGATCAATATTTGTAGCGGAAAATATTAATTCATAGAAAAGTTACGTAGAGGGTGAAATCTACTAATATCTATGAATTTAACAGTCCATCATCATTATTTTATCCCTGTAACATCAATCAATATTCAACTTGAATCAAATATTCATCTTTGCACTACAGGCCAAAGATATTCATCAGTTGGTCATGTTCATCTAAACACCTGTTCATCTTTGCACTACGAGCCAAAGATATTCATCAAGAAATCATTCATCTTTGCACTACAGGCCAAAGATATTCAGTAATATCATCATTTAGGATGAGGATGATGAAAATATTTCAAAGAAAGCGAATCCGGTGAAACAAAAGAATAAATATTAAAGATTCAGTATTTCAAATTTATTTCATGTCCAAAAATATCTCATAAATAATCATAGTGGTATAAAATTCAAGAATGATCAAAGCGTGGATACAATCAAAGCTAGTATCCACAATAGATATTTTAGACAAAAGGAAAATTTTCATTTTTAGATGAATAGTCTTCAGTGATTCGTGAATAATCCAGTATCGTGAATAGTGTTGTATCGTGAATAGTAACTCCGACACCAAAAGTTCCAAATTTGATAAAAACTTTAAATCAATATTTCAGCATAATGATATTGAAGAAATAATATCATTACGAAAAAAAATAATATCCCTTACCTCAGAAAGAATAGTACTTTTGACTAGAATACTGGATATAGTGCTGAAAGAACTTGCACCGTATAGCAATACTCAAAGTACTAACATACTCACAAATACGCTCGATATTATAGAGAGAGAAAGAGAGAGAAATCTTTAGTTTCTGGTGTGATTTTCAATTCTAACCTAAGCACCCTATTTATAGGAAAATGCTTAGAACACCAAAGCAAAAAATTTAATATAATAATATTATATATATTACAAATTCTCTACGCACACTTAGCATCTGAAATCAGCCACCTAATCACATGTTAAATGAGTCCCAACAATGTAAAAAACGTTTTTGTTAATATAATTATTTAAAACTTCCAAAAATCAATTATTCTGGAACCTCGGAACTTCAATAATTCATAATAAATAGCCCTTTTATCAGAAAATTCGAATCTTGCGAATTTTTATAGGAAATTTAATTCTCTACAACTTTGCAGAAGAAAGTTGTTTCAAATTCCAAACAGAAATTGACCGAAATCCACAAACGGGCAATTTTACAAGCTATAATCAAATTTCGGGCAATAATTGTGTCCACCAACACACAAAATATGTGTTAAACATTTAATGCCATAAAAATACTCTTCCTCCTCATATACTCATATATCCCACATTCAATATAAAAATATCACCGTAAATATATTATTAAAATAATACATTTAAATGAATTATTTTATCAGAAAAAGATAAAATATTAATTTTCTACAATTGTCACATTAAAAATTTTCTCCATCTATATCCACATAAAATCAATATTTTCCTCATCATATAAATTAATAATTAATTATTCACAAATAATATTCTGAGTCACGCGATTAGCAATGTGGTAGTTCCCAAGAAAGAGGGGCTTTCAATAAGAATTTCTCCTTCTTGTTGCAATTAGGTGACCAAACCTCTCCTTATGTAGAACTTTTAGACATTTCCAATAATGTTTTCTAATAATATTATTCAGGATAATATGAATTATTGCTTCGATAATGGAAAATACTGTGTAGTGACAATTATTGAAACAACGGTAATATAAAATATCAATACAGCAATTATTGAATCAATAAAATAAAATCTTTGAGCGGTAAGAATTATCGTAACAATTATTGAGTAGTGCCTTTTTACGTAAGAATCAATAATTGGTGCAATACCGTGTGCTACTGTACAACAACGCGCATTACTGTGTTTTAACCACCGGGTATTCCAATAGTATTAACGGTAACAACTACGCCGTTATTTATAAACAACTTATATTTGTCATTTTCTTCATCCAATTGCTTTCCGTTATGGGGCCCACAAAAGACTGCGCCGTCGTACGAATATTTCCCGACAGTACGAATATTCCACGACCAAACGAATATTCCCTGACAATAATGAATATTTTATAACCACTTGCTTATTCAAAATATTTGCGTATTTTACCCATAACTATCCACATTAATCAAATCAACCCTTACTATTTCAAAAAAATAAATAGAGGAAAATAAATTTCATTTATTAATAATTTGGGGTCTTACATACGTTGTAACCATCGCTGATGTGTGTAGCAGCGGTTGGTCATCTGATGGCTTCTGATGCTCTGTTGGGTTTGTTTCCAACGGTTATCATGATGTCAAGGCTGCTTGACCTTCGCTGATTTGTGTGTCAACGGATAAGCACGCGTTATAACCCCCGCTGGGGATTTACGTAGAGTAATGACCCGCAATTGGTGACATCAGACCTGTATAAGGCATTGTCGGATGTGGTTTGTAACAAATGAGATCATTGGCAGAGTATACCTTGTGTTCGGGTGACTACCAATGAGTGATGTGCAGACTCAAAGTTTCACCTGAGAAGGCCAGGATTGTATGTTGTTTTGCTCAATCGCGTGGCATTTTTATTCTCAATTTGACCTTTCTAATCCGCAAGAACTCTTTTGCAACTCGAACTGGACCGATGGGACCCACATAGGGGTGCCACAGGTGCACCTGCTGCAGCCGCAGGTGAGCCTGCGGCCAATTGCAGATGATAAATTCCAGCAGGTTGGCAACACAAGTCATTTTCAGCTTGTCGCGCGAAGGGAAATCCGTGAGCCTCTTTCAGATCTGCTGAGTTCGGGCTATTTTCTGCAAATTCTATCACCATACAAGTGTTCTACACTATCCTGGTAACGTATGGATGTATTTTTTCCAGTTTTTATCCGTTGGATTTCGAGTTATAGCATGAAATGAATCTAAACACATAATAGTGATTATGTATGCACAAATGACTTGATAAAAAATATTCAACATAGTAAATGTTAGTATTAAACCATGCTGAACATAATGATGTAAAAAAATTTGACTTACAGGGCAGTCAAAATTGGCCCCTTTTTCTGCTATTTTTTGTCCTATTTGAGGTCCAATAAGCAAAGGTAGAAAGGCCAAGTACTCCTGATATTGAGGTTAACCTTATGCATGTATGATTTTGATTTTTAATGTATATATTATGTATATGACTTTGGGACAGGTGTGCTACTGAATGGCCACCTAGATATGCCTATGTGCATGTGGATAGTCCTATTTTCAAAGGGGACTATGGCAAAATTTTTCTAAATGTAGGCATTGGGTAGTCATGCATTTTAACTATATTGTATGTTAAAGTAAATGCATGCATGCATATATTCATAAATGTTTTTTAGAAAGCTCCAGGTAAGGAAATACCACACCCTTTCTGAGGTGATTTGGATACTTGTTGTCCGGATATTATGGATCCCGGATCGGTAGAAGCGGTTCGTGGGACCACTTCTAGTGTGCGGCGGAGGGCTTCAAAGTGCCTCGTCCTGATTCATCAAACGACCTCGTCGGTTGGTGGAGGCGTGATTAAATCTGTCGGGTAGATGTGCCAGACGTTGAGGATGAGAAGGCAAAAATTTCGATTGAGGATCCCACTCCTGCTGCACATGTCCCTCGTAGGGAGCTCCCGAGTATTCAGGTGGAAAACCCAGAGCTAGTGGGTGATTTGAGCAGACATCCATCGATGTATTTGAATGCTAACTAGGTATGTCGTTAGACTTTGATCTTCCTTCTTTCTTATTGATGAGGATTAAAGGGTTTTGATGTTGATCTGCATTTCATGCAGGTTCTGGGTTTTACACAACCTCGAGGGAACTTGTTCAGCATTCACTCCATGTACCAGGCGCTTCATCCTGACTATAGAGCGATAGTGCATGAGTGGGGATTCAGGGCATTCTTCTACATCCTTCCCCGTCGTTGTCCCTGGGGTTACCTCAAGGCATTGTCTGAGCGATGGTTTCATCAGACTCAGTCACTCCATCTACTGGATTACGTGGTGATGATGACGCCTATGGATTGGCGATTTATCACAGGTATGGAGTTTGGAGGAGCGATTGCCTTGCGTGGCGAATATTACCCCATCGGCCAGGATCCTTGTTAGGAGTTGGTGAGGCGCTCAAAGGCGGGCCGTCCATTCGAGGTCCTTTGGCGTAGATCTATTAAGCGGTCTTTTGAGTGAGCCCATGCCACGATGATGTTAGAATCGAGGATTGCGTTCTGCGGCGATTGTTCCTGATGATCATTCGAGGCTGCTTCATAGCAGATAACTCTTCTACGGTGTCTTTCGCTTTGATCAGCGCCACACGTGATGTGGACCATATTGGAGAGTATGATTGGGGCTCCTATACCTTTGCCTATTTCCTCCAGGGCATGTGCATGCGCTCACAGGATTTGACCGAGGCTTGGCTAAGCTTTTACCCGTTTCTCCTGGTGAGTATTTCTCTTGTCATTTCCCATTTAGAGGTTAAGAGTGTTTACTGATAGCAGATATTTTGCCATTGTGTTGGCAATTTTGGGCCTATGAGAGGATCCCATGCTTGCGTCATGTGAGTGTGTTAGGTTTAGATACCTATCCACGAGGACGACGATGGCACCATTCTATTTTGCCGGAGGTCCTTATAGCTGAGGGCTTCACTCACTGCCGTATGCAGCTGGAGTTGCTGATAGCTGACACCATCACATGGATTCCCTATTCAGGGGAACACTTGACCATCAGCTTTGAGGATGGGTACCCGACTGGAGTCGAGTACTTGATTTCCACCAGGAGAGTTCCTCTCTTCACAGATGAAGGCTGGGAGCTCTATTTAGGAGAGCGTGCTATTAGGAGCACCACAGGGAAGATCCGTATGTCGATCTTGCCTTACGCGCGAGCGTCATTGGGCTGTATCGCGATCACCGATCAACGATATCCCATTGTTGGGGGTTGACGATTTTGCATTGTCAGAGGGTCCATGTACCCAAGAGACGTTCCAGCGGTAGTAGTCCCCTCACACCATTGGAGCTCAGTCTCGCGCCACTCAGTTTATGGGGGATATAGTTCCAGGATCCTTGATGATGACGGATTGGATAGCTTGTGTCCAAGATCCGACTCATAGGACCCAGATTGATAGTTTCACCCGGCAGTTGGACCAGGCACATATATTTATCCCAAGCATTTGGGGCGAGAGATCCAGAGGCGACTTCATTTGTTCCTTCCGGCTCGGTGGCCCTCGAGATGACCCATCCTGGTTTGCTTGCGTGCAGATCCTCCTCTTTATAGGCCTGACATCCCTGTTGATAGAGATTCGGTGACTCAGGAGGAGTTACATCAGGTGGACAGGATTGATGATGTGGACATCGACACCATTGTCTTCTTCTGATGTGTATTTTCATTATATCTTTTGATAGGCCTCTGTTAGATATTGGGTGGATGTGCCCCATTCTCGCTATATATTTTGATAGGCCTCTGTTAGTAGTAGGGCGTCTATGCCCCATTTCCCTGTACTTGTAGCTGTACAGAGATGATGTATTAGATGATGATATACTTAGGAATGTATGCACAGTTTTTTCCATTCCCTATATCATATTGCCATCCATTATCTATTATGCGTGTATCATGTTATGCATATGTATGTATTGTCCAGAGATATTCGACATTGACCCCTGGATGGTCTTATGACACGGCCCGCACAGATGTCTTCTTCGACAGTTAGCCGTATAGATCATACCCCACCATTATTGGTGGCATTGGGTATGCGATAGTGGTATGATAGCATATCACCACAAGACAGGGTGACTGTAGATCATTTGCTGCAGCATACCATGACTTTATTGATGTTTCAGGTATCCACCGGGTTTGTAGTAGACGGGATGCTAGAGCATTGGATCTTTGGATAAGCGAGTTTTCCGATTTGGGACCTATGAGTTGACTCCTACTTAGAGGGTATGCACGATTAGCGACGCCGCCTTTAGAGCGGACCTTGCGTGCTTTGGCTTTGGGAGACATGAGTAGGCGATTCATGACTTTCAATTGGATTACTACGCAAAGCAAAGTAGTACAGGATGAGCTGACATCTAGCCACGTGATATCCCAGCGTTTTCTGTATGACAAATTTGGCTCGGAGGATAGCTATTCACGACATTCCAGGGATTTCACCGCACCGGAGGATCATTGGCATTTGGGCAGGGTTGATGTACTGCTTCTATGCATACTGTCGTATATCTATATGCGACGGTTCATGGATGAGATAGATATAGGTGTCATCATGGCTGTGAGAGCTCTTAGAGAGGGTCGTACCATTGTACCTATGATTGTAGCAGAGACCCTACGATCAGCATCCTACTGCTGCACTTATCCAACATGAGTGTTCACTGGGAGTTCGGTCATGTTTTATATGTGGTTTATGTCACACTTGAGACCGATTGGTACCTTTAGACGGCATGGATATTGCTTCACCCATGATGTAGCTATGTCATACTCCTTTCAGCCATTGAAGTGTATAGATGCTTTGTCCTGTTCCATATTTTTGGCAAATATCTGAGATCCATTCAGCATATTGCCGTGTTCTGGGCTTAGCTCACCATATAGCTTCATTACTCACGCTCCGGGCATGGACTTCCTCCCTCTGGCTGGCTTAAGGGGTGTGACTACTTATCACCCATTGTCCGTGATGTCACTGTTTGACCAGTTTTAGGATTTTCATCCTTTCGAGGGGGCGATAGGTCAGCGTTCAGCTTCTTGATATCTCTCAGCAGAGGACCGATCCCGCATGTATGCTTGTTGGGATTAGCATGAGATAACTTCTTTCTCTATCAGTCATCCAGGTTGTTCTGCAGAGTAATCCGCATGGATGGAGACAAAGATTTTATTATCTGCGGTAGTGTCCACAGTACTGGATAGTGAGTCAGATGATGTAGAGCCCATGGAGGACATCGATTCATACATCGAGGAGGAGCCCGCTGCTGGGTTGCCAGCATTTCCTCCGAATTCTCCCAGTACCAGTACTGTTGTGATTCAACACTCGACACAATACTTAGAGCAGAGTCTTCATCTGATGACCTTTGAGAGAGATCATGCCCGATCTTTGATGTTGACTACCCTTGATGGGAGAGATGCAGCTCTATTAGAGAGAGACGATGCATTAGCTCGCAGAGATGTCGCTGTTGTTGAGCGAGATGAGGCCAGATCAGCCAGAGATACAGTGATAGTTGAGCGGGATAGTGTTATATCTGTCTGGGATGTTGCCGTCACAGATAGTACTGTCGTGAGGTCCCTTACCACTAGCATGATCACAGAGATGAGCACATATATTGATGATCATATGGTCACCATGCAGATCGCTGCAAATCTGTTGGGTCGTGTGGATATTCTAATACAGGAGACCACAGCTTCACCTCCATCTTCTGAGAGGGACGCCATGTTGGGCTTGTTAGCTCGCATATATCCTGACTTGTAGATGAGCTTGTATTTTCCTGCACAGACTAGCTTAGCCATTTTGTCATGTACAGTTTACATTGTATATATCAAACAACATTATATATATGGCAGGGAAATATATTTTTGGATCACTTCCCTTTTTGGTATGCCTTGCTGTTTACTTGATATTTTGCCTGCTGCTTCAGGGCTTGTGATCTTAATGTATTCTGAATTCCTCTTGGGTGGATGGACATTGAGTTATCTCTGGATAGTTCAGAATGGATCATCGATCTCTGTGTATCCCTACCATCTTTGGTGTCTTGGAACTGGTTTCTATATGGAAATATGGAGAGGAGTGTGGCTTTCCTCTCTGAGATTGATCGTACCACAGATGGTCGCCAGTACTTCTATTTAGGAGAAGCCTAGTTAATTCTATCTCTTATGGATTGGTGTTGCTCTTCAAGGTATGACTGCAGCTTAGATGGTCGCCGAATCTCCTATTTGGGAGGAGTTCAGGTAATTCCATCTCTTTGGTCTGAAGCTAATGAAATGTAGTGGATTGAAGGATGATCCCAGTACCAACTGACAAGGGTTTGTGTTTTGGTAGGGGGTGAGACCGAACCATGAATGGCTGCCTATGTACTCCTATTGAGGAGGAGATCTGGTCTGCGTAGTTTGAACCTGGTGTAAGAGGTTCAACGCTGTATATGGCAGAAATGGTGTAGGAATGTTTTTGTTGTTTTTGTAAGGGTAGAAATCTTTTTGTTGTTTTTGTTTTATTGCGACCAGGCCATATGAAATGGTTGCCTACGTACTCCTATTGAAGAGGAGATCAGGTCGGCGTAGTTCACCCCTCAGGGCAAGATGAAAAGCGTGATCCCATGTGCAGGTCAGAGTGTGGGGCAGGAGAAAGTTAAATCCTAGGTTGAGGATAAACTGCAGGTATGAGAAGTTTGATCCCATGTATGGGTAGCCAAACTGCAAGTGCGAGAGGTTTAATCTGCGGTGGGATGACCTAAGTTGTAGGAACGCAAAGGAGAGCCAGGCTGCTAGCTTGAAAAAGTATGTTTCCCTGTGGGGCAAAGTGTAGAAAAGTTGTAGGTGGTAAAGGGTTAAAGAACCGGAATGACTGGTGATCTGATGGTCCAACACCAGGGTGTTTGTTTGATGGCAACTTCAGACATAGTACCATTTCACGGTGTCTGAGTTGATGAGTTGTGGAAATTCATCGCCGTCCATTTCTTGTAATCTGAGAGCGCCTCCTGTCAATACTTCTTTGACAACAAATGGGCCTTCCCAGTTAGGAGCAAGTTTTCCCTTAGATTGATCTTGGTTATCAAGGATCTTCTTCAAAACCAAGTCATGTTGTTTAAACTACCGTAGCTGGACTTTTTTGTTGTAGGATCTGGCGATCCTTTGTTGATATAATTGACCATGGAAGATAGGCGCGGTTCGCCTTTCGTCTATTAGAGACAATTGGTGATACCTATCTTGTACCCATTGGTCTTCATCCAGCTGAGCATCTATCAACACTCTAAGGGATTCCATTTCAACTTCTATGGGGAGTACTGCTTCCATCCCATAGGTTAATGCGTAGGGGGTTTCCCCAGTGGAAGTACGCATTGAGGTTTTGTAGGCTAACAGAGTAAGAGGCAATAGGTCAGGCCAATCTTTGTGGTTGGCGGACATTTTTTGCATAATCTTCTTGATGTTCTTGTTAGCCGCTTCAACAACACCGTTCATCTTCGGACGATAGATGACAGAGTTAAGATGTTTGATGTGGAATTTACTGCATAATTCCTCCATCATTTTGTTGTTGAGGTTCTTGGCATTGTCTAACACAATCACCTTTGGTTGTCCATATCGACAAATGACATTGTTTCTGATGAAAGCAATGATGATTTCTTTAGTAACCCTGGGGAAGGAGGCTGCTTCTACGCACTTGGTAAAGTAGTCGATCATGGTGAAGATAAACCGATGACCATTACTTGCTTTAGGCTCGATGGGCCTGATAACGTCCATTCCCCACATTGAGAAGGGCCAAGGTGAACTCATATTGTGGAGTTCCCGTGGAGGGGCGTGGATAGCATTCCCATGAATCTGGCACTTATAACATCTCTTGACGTGGTCATTGAAAATTAGCTTTGAGAGATAGCCAATAATGTCCTGTCCTGAGGACCTTCTTGACAAGGAGGGGGCCACTCATGTGGGGGCCACAGACTCCGCCATGGATTTCATCCATAAGCCTTTGGGCTTGATCTTTGTCTAACCATCTAAGGAGACCTATTCATGCATCTCTTTTGTAGAGCGCATCTCCACTCAGGTAGAATTTCATAGCAAGTCGATGGATCCGCCTTTTCTCAGTCGGTCTCGCTTCTGCGGGTGTAGATCCATCTCGCAGATATTCTTTGATATGCTGATACCAAGGATGTTGGATGGGAGGTAGCTCATCTGATACTTCTCCAACGTAATTCCCATAGTCGATCATCGTCTTTCTGTCCCAGCATGCAGCCCATGGCATTGTCACTTATGGACAGGTACATGGACAGGGGAATATCATCCCTGGGTTGTACCAACACGGGAGCTTTGAGTAGCTATTTCTTGATTGTGAGGAAGGCATTTTGATACTCATCATTCCATTTCATGGAGGAGTTCTTCCTTAATAGCTTGAAGATTGTCTCACAGGTTGCTGTGAGTTGAGAGATAAACCTGCTAATGAAGTTGATTCTTCCCAAAAAATCCACAGATTTCCTTCTCTATCGAGGAATGGGCATTTCGTGATGGCTTGGATTTTGGCAGATCCGGCTCAATCCCTTTGTGGTCGACTAGAAATCCTATCAATTTTGCTCGATTTAACACCAAAGGCGCGAATGGATTCAACTTCAAGTTGTACTTACGCAACCTGTTGAACAACTTCCTGAGATGGTCTATATGGTCATCCTCCTTCAGGGATTTGACAGTGATGTCATCCACGTAGATCTCGATCTCTTTGTGCATTAAGTCATGGAAAAGAGCCATTATAGCTCGTTGATAGGTGGCTCCGGCATTGATGAGGCAGAATGACAACCTTCTATAGCAAAAGGTTCCCCAAGACATGATGAAAGCAGTCTTCTCACGATCTTCCTCAGCAACCATGATTTGATGATACCACGCAAAGCAACCAATAAAGGAGTACATGTCGTATTGCGCAGTATTGTCAATGAGAATGTGGATAAATGGTATGGGAAAGCTATCTTTTCAGCAAGCTTTGTTCAAGTCCCGGTAATCCACACAAACTCGTACCTTCCCTCCAGGTTTAGGCACGGGCACAATGTTGGATATCCACTCAGGATATGTAGACACCATGATGATGCCAGCTTGAAATTGTTTCACAATTTCTTCTTTCACCTTTATACTCACTCGGGTTTCAATCGCTTTGAGCTTTTTTTGACCGGCTTAAATCCTCTTTAATGGGAAGACGATGAAGGAAAATGTCGATTGGAAAAACCCACCATGTCTTCATGAGACCATGCAAACACATCCCCAGAACCGGGTTAATAGTGTAACCATGTCATTCCAGTTGGTTTGGGGTAAGGTCTCGAACCAACTGGATTAACTTAGGGCTTTCTAAGGTTCCGAGATTGAAAGAAGTGGTTTGATCAAGGTTGGGTTTGGGTTTGTCTTTGACCCATTCTTGAATTTCGGAGGCACCTCAATGTCATCCTCTGATATCCATCAAGGCGGAATTCATCTCTACATCAAAGGTACAATCCTTGTGGAGAAGAGGCAAATGTAAAGACAATGCACATCTACATCTAAATTTGAGTCCCGAAACAAAATATGTTTTCACTTAGTATATATGAAATGTGTTGATTATATACAGTGTTAGCATATACTGGAAAAATAAACCGCTAATCTTAACTGCATAAAAAAGTAAGGTTATTATATTTACAGGCGTAAAGAGTTCTACGTTTTACCCTTGTCGACCAATGCAAGGAATACTGCTCCAATTGGAAAGGGTAAAGTCCAGGTGGACCGTAGCGATGGAGGGATTGTCATCGTCCTCCCTATCCCGAATGATGGCCATTACATCTGGGAAATCATCGTCTGGGGTATATCTGTTGGTATGCTCAACATGAACGATGATGCGTATGCCTGACATCATTCGGATGACATCTTGCTTGATTCTTCGTTCCTCCTCTTCCACTGCGGGATTTGGAACAAAGACTTCTTTCTCCTTTACCGGTACCGGCTTGGGAAATAACATAGCCATTACATTGGCTGGCACCTTTATAAGAGGTTGTGCGGACTCAGAGTTTGAAGGCGAAGATAAACGCCACATGGTTGAAGCTGAAGGAATCTGCTGATGCTTTTGAGGATTCCTATGACTAGAACTGGCAGAATAGCCTAGTCCAGCTGTTCCAGTTTGCTTGGTTAATCGAATAGGGTACTTGATATCCTGGCAATCTTTACCCAACCCTTGTCCCGACTTATGACCCAACGGCATCATTTCTTGAGTAGCCGATATTACCTCGGCAGAAATCTTGGGTTTGGGCAATGGCATTCCAATAGCACGGTATTGGGTATTGCCTATTTCCAAGGCATGAAAACTGACCGGTTCAACATCTGCATTGGCATTGATGAATGGTATGTCTCCGTGCTGAGGAATCTTTGGTTCAGCGTTGACCGTGGCCAGGCTATTGTTGATAATGTATTTCAACTGTTAGAGAAGAGTGGAGGGGACTGCCCCTGCCATGTGAATCCATGGTCATCCCAAGAGCAGGTTGTATCCTGAATCTATCTTGAGTACGTGGAAAGATACACAGAATGTGTGAGGACCAATTTCGATTAGCAGCTCAATTACTCTGACCGAATTTCGCCGGGCTCCATCAAAATCTTTGATGATAGTATGATTACTCCGAATTTGGTTGAGATTGATGTTCATCTTCACCAAGGTAGCGTATGGACAAATATTTAGAGAGGAACCTCCATCTATCACGACTCCAGCTAGCATGTATCCAGAGGACAGGATCGTAATGTGCAACGGCTTGTAATAACCGGTCCCCTCGGGCGGTATGTCATCATCAGTGAAGGATATCACATTGTTGTTGAAAATGTGATCAACCAGATGTTAAAAGTTTTCCGTATCAACTAATGTCGGCAGATAGGCTTCTTCTAAAACCTTCAACAAGACCTTCCGGTGATTCTCGGAAGTTATAATTGATATTTGTTGTGGAGCTTCTTTTAAGCTTAAAACCACCTTAGCTTCGTGATGACCCATAGTGCGGAGGAATTTTTCAATTTTCTCTATGGGTATTTTCCCCTTTGATTTGATGGTAGGCTTCATCACCCATTGGGGAAGATACAGTGGATTTTCCTTCGACACTGTAGCAGTTGTATGTGAGGTGGATCCTTCACCTTCTCCATAATTCCACGGAACCTTGCGCAAGCTAACAATAGGGTATTGTGCTCTGTACGACAAGTTGATTGGCTCGAGAGCGGCCACTTTCAAAGGATTGTTGCTTCCCTTTAGTTGAATTGTTGGCATTATGAGTGATGTGTTAATCCCATCAGTTTCAGTGGATATGACTGCTACTATACTCTTCCACTTAGTAGGACCTGAATTCTCACTTGCACGTAACACAGTATCGTTGTCTGCTAAGTGCAGGACACCACTGTCAATTAGATTTTGGATAAGGTGGTGAGTGCCCAAAGATTCTTCCGTGTCATTGTGACCGGCGAGATCGAGAGTGATATTGGCATACTCCATCAGAATTGTACCACCCTGAATGGGGGTTGATTGGAGGTAGAAGGGAGCTGATCCTTCCTTCATTGATTAACATATGAAGGATTTCCTCCATAGGTTGGCCCATATAGGTGAACTCCCTTTTGTTGGCAAAATCCCGACAGGCCTTGGCATTTGCTCTCTTTGTCACTTTGTCTTCCAGCATTTCATTTTCAAAAAATGATGAGGGAATATTCATGACAAAAGGTAGGAGACTGGCGTGCTCCTGGCTGATTAATTGACGTGTAACTTGATGCTAATAAGTTACCAATTCTGCCAATTATTCGATTTGATTGCATAGAGCTTTCATCTTTCGTTCTATTGTGAACTGAAACTTGGCATAATCCCATTTGTCATCACCGTCTTTGAGGGTCTGGGAGGATTCACAGCTAAAATTGGAATTCTGTCCGCTACTCCAATTTATCATGTTGACCTCTTCTTCTTTATGTTGAGGAAGAGGGTTGTCTTGAACGTGAGGTTGATCTGGTTTGGTGACCACGATTTCCCCATTGTCTATCACGTCCTGGATCTTGTGTTTCAAGGCCCAATAATCCTTAGTATCATGTCCAGGTGCCCCGGCATGATAAGCACATTTCCGAGCAGCATTGAAACCCCGTCCATTAGGGTTGGCTAGTGGAAGAAGATGTGTAATTTTCTTCTGTGTTGTCAGAAGAGTGAGAATGTTCTCGAGGGTATCCCCTAAGGGTGTAAACACTCGAGGGCGTTTGACTTCTCCACCTTTTGGTATTGGAGGGTTCATAGACTGTGCTTGAAAGGGAGTGTAGTTTCTCCTTTGAATACGCATGTTTTGATTGCCTTTTTGACCCTGTAGTATCAGGGAAACATCTTCCTCTTTCTTCTTATGGACCCTTCGGGGGTTGTTTCCATAATTTTCGGATTGGATGTGATCAGCAACAACTTTGAGTGCAGCTAGGTCTTGAATCTTATCGGACTTCAATCCCATCTCAGCCATCTCCCCATGTTTGACCATTTCAGAAAATGGTTTGCCGATGCTGGTTAAAACTCTTTCATAGAAAAGAGTTTCTTGTATGTCTATGAAAGTCATGACCATTTCTGATTCTGTCATGGAAGGACTAACTTAGGCAGCCAGGCATCTCCACCTCTGAGCATACTCTCTGAAAGACTCATTAGACTGTTTCTTGATCTTAGTAATGTGATACCGATCAGGAGCCATCTGAGTTTGAAAGCTGTATTGAGTGAGGAAAGCGTGTGCTAGCTCTTCCCAGCTATGGATCTTCGAATTGTCTAATCTTGTGTACAACGAACGGGCTTCTCCAATTAGACTTTTCTGGAATAATTGCATTTTGAGCTTTTCGTCCTCTGCATAAGATCCAAGTTCTCCAATAAACACCTATAAATGTGTATAAGGATCTCCTAACCCGTTATATTTTTCAAAGTCAGGAGTTTTAAATTTTTTTGGATAATGAACACCAGGAAAAATGCAAAGATCAACATATAAAACACTCCCGTGTGTTCCAATTCCTTTAATAGCACGAAGGGTCTCTTCCATTTGGAGGACTTTCTTTTTGATGTCACCAGTGTCTGGATCTCCAGTGGGATGGGCAGCATCATGAGTTTTGTTGGTCGTATCCAACTGCAGTTCAGGTATTGTAATGACCTAGGTTCCTCCTTGTGTGGAGGATTCAGCATGTATGGGTATTTTGTGACCCTGAGTAGACTGGTATAATTCTTTGAGTGAAATGCCCAAATCAGAATTTGTTTGCTTAATCAATCGTAATTCTTTATGTAGAAACTGGATTAAGTTAAGTCTGGTCGAATGACGACATGATTGACTATAGACCTGTTGCCTTTTTAGACTTTAACCGAGTAGTAGGTCTGATTGGTTCCCTGTGAAAGACTTGCATAGTTTAGTCTTTAGGGAATGTGTATAATAACATGCTATGTGATGTGTCCATTTTAGGAATTTTATCCTGCAAAATGGATGTCAGCTGTTTGTAGCATTAAAATATGTATGTGTACACATTTCTTCATATTTCTCATTACATGGAGATATATATGGAATGTAATTACAGGTAATTGTGTTTACAAGTAATTTAAAATGAGAGTATGAAGAGACTTTCCTCCATTTTAGGTTTCTCAGAGGCTGACCTATCTTAGGTTACTCTTGCGGCTTTTTGGTTTGAAGGTTCCCAAATCATCGCAATCTACTTGACGGGACGTTAATCCGGTCTTTCAACTGGAGCGAATTTGGGTGATGCCTTTCCTGAGCCTCGGAGAATTAGTCTTCTCACGAGTCCAGTAATCAAACACCGACCGGATAGCCTCCTGGTGGAGGCACCACAAAACATACATTCACATACATCGCGTCTCACCGTATGATAATGATGACATGTGAGAATCACTAATATCACAAGCAGATATGGTGCGAAACACTAATATCACAATCAGTTATGGTGCGAAGCACTAAGTGCAATAAAGAAATGCATTCGTACACATTTATCAAAATGTAAATGCAACATCCACACACAAACAGATAATAGTTTTAAAAAGATTGTAATAGCGGCTTAAGTCCTCTTCTTTGGAGTCCTCATTTGAGTCGCCACTTGCCGACGTCGGGATTTTAGATGTCCTTTCCGTTTTTTTTCTTTCTTTGTTCTCATTTTAGGTGAGATTTATTTGAAAAAACAAGTGAAAAGGTCCCACATGTATAATGTCGACGATGGACTGATAAGAGTCGCTAGTTGGTTTTTAAATGGTTGTACCAACACAACCGGAGAAAAGGTTTGCACATTGACCCAAATGATGTGACAACTGCTAAAATGTGTCGGTGAAACAGAGATTCATTAGGGTCGGGGACTTGGTTATGCGGAGGGAAGGTGTTAGGCACCCCCCGACATTGGTGTTACCACGGTGACCGCCTCTTTTCAAAAAACTATTATCTGAATGTATGTGTGTGTGGGTCAATGAGCTATTATTTGGAAGTAGTGCGAGGCCTCATTCGCACCTATATACACAGGGTTTGAATTTATGTAAAAATTCAGTTTTAAGCAAGATATGGCAGTGATGTTTTATAAAAGAGGTTTTTTAAACCCTGATGCTCAATAGTAATTGAGACCTTTTACACTCCCATTTTATTAAGTAATCGGCTTGATTGATTTTATTTTACAGATGCGAGGCATCCGTACGAAAATAATGTACAAAATAATGCCGACTTCCTCGTGGGTATGGAAACCATCCGAGGAAATTCGAGACACCATAAAATAATTTACAAGCTTCAATTTGAAAATGTCCATCACAGAACCGAATCTAGATCCATAAGTCAATCTGTGATCACATGATTCTAGACGCACAAGATACTACAATTTGTATGGAAAGCGTAGCAGTGTATATATATATAAAAGTCAGTAAATATATATATACGAACATGATCACCAAACCACTAAGCACCTCCATGGGGGATCGAGAAATGTAAATAAAGGCTGTTAAAAGTTATCAACCGCCGTGGAGGAAACTCCAAAGTGACAAAACGTAAATAAAGTCAGAATACTGGCCAACCACCACGAAGGAAACTCCAAAGGGACGAAAAGTAAATAAAGCTATAAAAGTGATCAATCTATGAAGAAGAAACTCTGAGGCGGATTTAAAATATATATATATATATATATATATATATATATATATATAAAAGCAATAAACACACTGGATGTAAAAATCGTGCTCATAGAAACAGAGTTCGACAACAGCATATATATATATATATATATATATATATATATATATATATATATATATATATATATACAAAAGTAGAGTAAACGCACTAGGATGTAAAATCTGTGCTCATCGAATGAAAGTCCCACCACAGTTCATATATATAAATATATATATATATATATATAAAAGCGAGTAAACGCCTGCATCAAGTTCAGGCTCATCGAACAAAGTTCACCACAGTTCATATATATAATATATATATATATATATATATATATATATATATATATATATATATATATATAAAAGCGAGTAAACGCCTGCATCAAGTTCAGGCTCATCGAACAAAGTTCGAACACACGATTAATATATATAAATGTAGAGTCAGGATCTTAAGCTCACCTTATCGACTCAACCGAGCTCACCCCCTTTAGCGACGGACGTGACGGTTGATATCAAGATAATCGTCGTCTACATATTTTTAGCGACGGATAACATATAGCGTCGCTAAAAGTATAGACAACAGTTGTATGATCAACCGTCGCCGTTCATTCCCTTAAAGGGGGTGAGCTCGGGTGAGTTGGATAAAGGGTGAGCTTAAGATCCGGACCGTATAAATGTATATACATATATTAAAGCAAATAAACGCTCCAGACCGAAGTCTAGGCTCAATCGAGGCATAACTCGATAATGTTAGTCAATGTGCGTAACACGAAACTTAACGTGAAGAAGGGTGTGTGCAGAGATGAAGAGAAAGACTCTAAAGTGTGTGAGAAGGCTTACAGTTGACTGCCAAAGAAGACTTCTATATCTTTAGAGTGGGTAAACACTGGCTTTTGTAGGTACAAAAGAGGCTATATATGAGCTCACAAGTGTTTAAAATAAGAAAGGACATTGCACAGGGTGAGTGCAGAGCAAATTGGGCAGGGCTTCCTCGCCGTTTTCTCTTACAAAATGGGCAGCCCAAGCCTTCTATTTATAGACGAAGTAGCCGCAGGTGTACTAGAGGCAACCCGGGTGGGCCAGAGTTTTTCGGGTCGGGTCGTCTCGTAGTACGTGCATTCAGGCACTGTAATGTCCACTCGGACTTTTAGAAGTGCAATACGGGCATCTGTTTGAGGTATACAGGACCTATTTCGGACCGCCATTGTCGAGAGTTGTACGATGGCATGGGATTAGAGTTTGTACGAAGTCATTGAAGATGGGACGGTGCCCTCCGATCTTCAAGCTTCAACTTTCATCTGTTACCCCGCACAATAGTCACTCGGGATTGGTTAGTCTTGTGGGACATCGTTGCGTAGAGATGTTGAGACGACGTGTGTGGCATTGCATGGGCGAGATGACTATGTTGCCCCTCAACGGTGTTATCGCCAGATTAGGCTGATAAAGTAGACGTTGCTCAGACTTTGCTGAGATTGGACTGCTGTAATTTGTTGAAGGTCCTCATTGTCATCTTTGAGGTGTGCTTGTCTTCCCCGATGTTATCGCCGGGTTGGTACAGTGTATCTCGTTATGAGCGCCGAGATTGAAGTTGGTCACATTTGAAACAAGCATTTCCGGGGTTATCGTCGAAACTGCATTCCTTGGGGTTATCAACAAGGTTGGTGGCTATTCCCATGGTTGGGACTGAGACTGGATACCTCGGGGTTATCTCAAGAGATTAATCGGTCTTCTCCGGTGTGTGTTTAAATTATTGGATCTGCATGCCTCGGGGTTATATTCGAGGTTGGAATTGTTCCTCCCAGAGTGTGATCCGGGGTTGATGTTGAACTTCCGATAGTATCCGGTATATATATGGATTGTCTTTTAGGGTTCCCTCTTAAAAGACGAATCTGTCCTCATGCAATGTTAGTGACAGTAGTACAGAAAATTTCGAGTGTCTACAGCGACATCAAACACCTTTTCTATCTCTATAATCCAGGTCTGTGCCTCGACTGGATTCATGGAACCACAGAATTCAGGTGGTCCAACCGCCTTGAAATCCTTAAACGTTGTACCTTAGTTCTATGGTTGATTCTGCAACGCTCATGTCAATAAAGTTACTAGCTGTTGAACGGGGTTAGCTTCAACATTATCGTTATTGTTGGTTCCCTCGTTGGTTCTTTGTCGTGGTGGTTGACGTCTTTGAGGCATTTTCTGTTAAAACATACACTCATTAGATTATTACTCAACTTCTTTAAGTATTTTCTACTTAACTTGCCTCCATAAAAGAAATAACCACATAACACATAATACTTTGAATAAAATAATAACTTTTATTTATTCAAAATATCTTTGAAATATAAAACAATAGCATCACTGCTATCTACATTACTTCCCTGAACTAAAAAAGTTTCAGGATAACATCATCATCATATCCCATAGGTTACATAACACTTGGGATTTATACATTATTTAACATTTATTACTTGCAAAATAGGCACATTTCCTACGATGTTCTATTAAGATACTCCGTAGCCTTTCAACGTTCTTCTTCCATAACCTGGAACATTGTTCGGTGATCTAACACATACGATGGCAGAGTCTCGAACTGAATTGGATAACCCATGACCCATTGTTGAGCTCGATTGATCACGGTATTGAATACTTTATCCATCTCTTCCATCTTCATCCTCTTTGATTGTACGTCTCTTACTGCTATCATGGTTCATTTATAAGCTTCTTCGTATGCGTCTTAAGCTCTTACCCTCTTAGTAGCTTCTTTCTTCAGCTTTTTCTCCAGTTCTGCGATCACCTCGATTAGTTGTTCTTTCTCTCCTTCAGTGTGTACTAGCTTCTCCTCGACATTAGTCAGTCGTTCATCACGATCCTGGATCTCGTTGTCCTTCTGTGTCATTGCAGTCTGTTGTTCAACTACTATCTCCTGCAACTCCTCGACTGTATCTTGAAGTTCCACATTTCGGTCGTAGACTTCATCATACATACGAGCAACTATCGAGGTTAGTGGAGTCTCTTCCTCCTCATCCTCGTCATATTCAACTACTCTGACCAACGGGGCTGACTCCCGTGGAAGTAGTTGTTCCCAAACCACCTGAATGTCGCGAGGCTCCTCCTCTATAGGCATCTGAGGTCCTTCCTCCCTAGCCTAATTGGATTCTCCGACATTAGTAATTCTGACAACAAAATTTTAAGTTTTAATTATTAATCATTACTACTCGACCCTCACGAGTACATAAGTTATAAACACATAAGCACATAAGTATTTTATTAATTCTTCCTTAAAACTCGATAAGAGTTTATCACCACTATCTTTTCAAAGGTTACTTCCTAAGGTTTTTCCCCACCTAAGGTTCATAACCTAAGGCTTTGATACCAACTTGTGACACCCCCAAATCTCGGTATTTCATTTCCTCAAGATTTGGTGTTCACTTAATCAAAACATTCACATCTAACTACCCAATTATAATAAAAATTAAATAATACACCTTCCCTTAAGGGACTACATTAATAAAAATCTCACAGGTTATCTAACCTTTAAATACAATCATTCAAATGCGGAAATTAAATACATACTTCATTACATCAATCAAATTAAAGTCTGATAAATAACTGTCAACATATTACAAGTCTTCAATACTTGTTCATCTATCCCTTTCCCTTATTGGTGCTAGGTACATCTACCATTTCATCCTTAGCTGTAATATTTATATAAGCAAGAGTGAGCAAACAAAGCTCACTTTAAATAACAATGAATAAAATCTTTACAACAACTGCCAAATAATAGGTTCAATAGAACTGAAAAAAATATGTTATATTACATTCTGAAACATATAACTGAGGGTCTAATGACCACGAAACATGTCCGCAGTTATAAGTAATCTTTCAACTTAAACTTTAACAGTCATAAGACTATAAGGACTCCACGTACTTAGGGGGATCAGCCCTTCGTACAATGTATTGTACACAAACATTTCAACGCTAAGCGTAAACCCCTTATAATTGGGTTGTTCATCTCAGTATTTAGATTACAAGTCCGTACCAAAGTAAGTTTGATTTGGATACATTTTAAGATAATTTGGAATTCAACGAACATCAACTAAGGATTAGTTTAATAAAAAGGTAATAACTCTATGTTACAGAACAAACCATAATTAAATCAACATTGTATACTAAGTTCATGCTTTAGGAATAATCTAATAGCATAAAGATTGAATAATATATCATACCTTGCTTTGAACAAAATTAAGCTAAGGTTAAATCTTAGAATTGAATATTAAGCATGCATAATAAGTAATAACTTGAACGATAAACTTGTTCATCAGAATAAAGATACTTGCATGCTAAAAACAACAAGTTTAGTTTTAGAAAAACATGCGCAACATAATAGTAGAACTAGCTCAACGAAAGTGTTGAGTTAGGAAAACTTGCATAATTGTAATCGAACTAGAAATAATAACTTGTTCAACGAAATAAGTTAACAACAAGAATAACTAGATCAATATAATCAAGATAAGGTAAGTAAACTTGCACAATGAAAATAAGCTTGCGCAACGAAGTTTTAGGGTTAGAAGAACTTGCTCAATGTAAAAAGATAAGTTTAGAAACTTGCCTTAAGTGTAAGCTAAAGCGTAACAACTCGAATCACAATACCCTATATATATATATGTCATCATGACATAATTAGTCACTACCACATTATATATATAACTAACTACATACATCATGTAATATTTTATTTTTAATCACATAATCAAATTACATTAATAATAAAACTAGTTAATCATTAATAACATGTTCATCCTTGGTATAGAAATACTGAAATCATAATTTAACAGTCCTACTATTAACACATAACAACTTTTTTCAAACTTTTGTGTAAATAAATCAAACTGCCTGACCATTCTGCTAACTCGCGCTGTGGCACCATAGTTTACACTGTGGGTCGGCGATGCGATAGGGTATTCTTCTGTGAGACACGATTGACGACGATTAGCACTTGGCGTGGTACATGGCCTTGCTGAACTTACATTCTTTGGGCAATGGCTTACTTTTACCTCGCACTTGGCGACCATCCTAAAGCTTGACATGAACAAAAAGCCAATTTGGCCTACAAGCTCCTTTCTAACAACCTAATTCACATGTAATACATATAGAGACTTCATATAAACATAATTTAAAGGCTCTTCATATGTTTTTACCCATATAACAACATAAATACTAAATTTATTACACCCAATTTCACTGTTTTTGATAAAACTTCTCTTTTTGACATTTTAAATGAAAATCATCACTGTAACTTTGTTTTTCAATCAAAACTGTTAATTCAAAATATCATGTTTATGTTTATTCATCCTCTTCCTTTTTGAATAGTCAATTTATAAATTAAACAACTAATTAAACCCCAATTTTACTTTAAACTAAGTCATATTCATATATGTTCATATAAACTCACTGTAATATGACTTCTTTCACAAAATACATGCATACATGAATTAGTTTATCCATACTCTTATGAAAACACTCTCATAACAAACAATTATTAAATAAACTATATACAACAACCAATTCAATTTTTACAGAGATTTTTTTTTACAGGGAATTTTAGAAGAGAAAAACTAAAACTTTAAAAACATAAAAGTAAGAGGATACCTTAATTTTAGAAGATGATTGTTGTTCTTTGATTCCCAAGCTTTTTTTCCCAAATTTCTTTCTCAAATCCTCTCTAGATTTCTTTCAAGTTCTCTCTTACTTTTCTTTTGTTCTTCTTTTTCTTTCTTCTGAGTCTTTCTTCTCTATTCTATCTTACGTAGTAAAATATAACGTATAATAGTAATACTATAGATATTAAGTATATAACTTTAACTGACATCAGTTATAATTTATTTGAAAATCAAAAGCCATAAGGCTTGTTTGGCTAGCTAACTAAAAATAACACATTAACTCTTACACCTTGTTTGGTAAAATACAATTAGAATAAAGATTTAATATGCATTAAGCCTTGTTTGACAAAACTAAATTAAACTCCTTTAATTTATTTTAATAACTCCTTTATAATAAGGTTATTTGTCACACTTCTATTTAATTAAATTTTAATAATCAATTTAATTAATTCTAATAACAATTTATTAAATTATTTTAACACATAAATCACTACCACATAATTATAATTTCCTTTATAATTATAACTTTATTTAATCAAGTAACACTTCATTTTAACTACAAATTCAATTCAAGATATAATAATTCATTTAATTATTATAAACTCTCTAACTTAACTATTAAATTAAATTAGAATAGTATCTCATAACAATTAATTTTCTTAACTCCTTAATTATTTACTTAACAAATAATTAACTAAATCAAATAAAATCAAATTGAACAATTTTTTATTCAACAATAAACATATTCATTAAATACTTATATAATAAAATAAATATTTAATATTACAATTTAAAATTCTAGAATGTTATAGAACACGATGAATGAGTTTTGCCAAAGGACAATGTCCACGAGCTGAAACAAGAAACCTTTGCGCTAAGGCAGGAGCTAAAGGTTAAGAAGCAGAAGATAGGGAGGATGTCCTATATTCATAGGAGTTCTAATGCGGATTTCAAGCAGCAGGTAGCTGGGATTCCGATAGAGGCATGGCACACTCGACATACTATCAGCCGAGATATTATTGTCGGTCTTGCCAACGCATATTTTGAGAATGCCATAAAGCAAATGTAACCTAGAAGTAGCTAGAGTAGAGTTAGATATGTACATATGATGTATTTAGTAGTGACGTAAAACCCTCTTTTGTATATTAAAGGGTAGTCTTTTGTAAATCGAAATTTTTGAAAAGAAATTGCGGGATAGTAATGTAATCAGATAAGGCTGTGTAATGAACGAATGATGTAGTATTATACTACAAGTAATCAAATCAATATCTTTTTTTATAGAACATATTGTGTAATGAGTTGAAGTTATTGTTTAAGTAATGAATAATAACTCCCTAACAAAAAGAAAGTAATAATGACGTGTTGTTTATCTTAAAAGCAAAATGCCGCCAAGAAGGAGATAAAGAAACCAAGATGCTAATGTTAATCAACCGGAGGGAGGTCCGGTTAACCCGATGCAAGAGTTCATTAATCTTTTAACGGTCGCTTTTAAAAGGAACGGGGCTAATATACCTGTAAATCCTGCAGTAGTACGAGCTACTACTTTTAAGGATTTTAAGAGTGTAGGTCCGCCGCAGTTCAAAGGAACTACGGACCCCATAGAAGCCCAAACGTGGGTAAAGGAAATAGAGAAGGCATTTGTTATTGAAAATGTCAATGAGGGGAAAAAGGTTGCTTTTACCACTTATATGATGAAGAGGGAGGTGAAACATGCTAGGACCGGAATAGAGAATTTAAGAAGAGGATGGAGGCGTGCAAGAACAGCGGGAAGACTCATTTAGGAGTCTGTCTCAAGGGGAAAGCCATATGTTACAACGGTGGACAGGAGTTAGCTATTGGTGGTCCAGCGCAGACGGGTAGGCTGATGGCCTGTACCTTTAACATGATGGTCCAGGATGTAGTTGCATCAGGGGATGTAGTTGCAGGTATTATCCTGATCAACGACATAAATGCTTACTTGTTATTTGACTCGGGTGCTACTTGTTCTTTCATAGCATGTGATTTTGCTAGACGCTTAGGATTACTTCCCGAAAGATTGAATGTACCTTTGAATATCAAGGTAGCGAGCAAAGAAATAATTCTTGTTGAAGATATCCATAGGAGTTGTTGTGTAGAAATACGAGGTTGTAAATTATCGGTAGATTTGATACCGATAAAGTTGGGAGAATTTGATGTAATTCTCGGAATGGATTGGTCAATAATAGATTGCCAAAAGAAATGTGTAAACATTAGAACGTTGAGTCAACCTCATATAGTGTTTTACGGTAATAAATTGCAGGGACGTTCGTGTTATCTTACAATGACACAAACTAGGAAGTTGTTAAGGAAGGGTTGTGTAGGTTACTTGTGACATTTTGTTGATACCCAGAGAGTGAAAGCAACGATAGAACAAATACCTATAGTGAAAGAATTTGCTGATGTTTTTCCAAGTGAATTGCCAGGTCTTCCACCAGATAAGGAGACTGAATTTGTGATAGACATTGTGCTAGGAGTGGCACCTGTTTTCAGAGCACCATATCGGATGGCGCCAGTGGAGATGAAGGAGTTGATGGTGCAGTTACATGAACTGTTGTATAGAAAATACATTCAACCGAGTGTTTCTCTGTGGGGAGCACCGTTACTGTTTGTGAAAAAGAAGGACGGATCGTTAAGACTTTGTATCGACTATCGAGAGTTGAACAAGTTAATGATAAAGAATAAATATCCATTTCCCAGGATCGATGATCTTTTTGATCAGTTGAAAGGGGTAAAGTATTTTTCTAAGATAGATTTGCGGATGGGGTATCATCAGTTGAAGGTTAGAAGAGAGGATGTACCTAAGACGACATTCAAAACTCATTATGGCCATTACGAGTTTCTGGTGATGTCATTTGGGTTAACTAATGCACCAACTACATTTATGGATATGATGAACAGAGTGTTCAAACAATACTTGGACAAGTTCGTCGTAGTGTTTATCGATGATATTATAGTCTATCTAAGATGCCAGAAGATCATGCTGAACACTTAAGAGTAGTTCTTGAGACACTAAGGAAGGAGAAGTTGTACGCAAAATTCACTAAGGAGGGTGTATTCAATTAAGACTTTTAAAGACTTTAAAAGTTTGGTTGTATTCAATCAAGACATTTAAAGAGTTTATAAAAGTTTACTGGTATTCAATTACAACTTTTGTAATGTCTTTTTAAAGTTAGGTGGTATTGAATTGAGACTTTTATAAAGTCTATAAATGTCTTTATCAGATTTCTATTAAATGGTAGAGTTTCATAGTCTTTAGGAGAAAAGTTATAACTATCACCCCATATCCAAAGTCTGATATAAGACCCCAACTTTTTAATGAATAAAATCAAATTTCCTTTATTTATTATTGTGAATAATAAGGTATTAATTTGATATAATAACTTTGGTTATGGGTGAAATATGCAAATTTTACAAAATATGCAAGTGGTTATAAAATATTCATTGTTGTCGGGGAATATTCGTTTAGTCGTAGAATATTCTTTTTTATCTTAGGAGAATATTCGCATTTACGGTATAAATGACCATTCAGGGGCCCCATAATGCATAATAACCTATCGGATGATGAAAAAACGACAAGTTTGAGTTTTTTATCGTTAACCTTTGTTGGAATACCCGGTGGTTAAAATATAGTAATACGCGTTATTGCAAAAAGAAATAGCTTACGGTATTGCAGTATTTTGAATTATTGATTCTTACGTAAGAAGGCACTACTCAATAATTGTTACAAAGAATTATCGCTCAATATTTTATTTTATTGATTCAATAATTGTTGCATTGATATTTTATATTATTGTTGTTTCAATAATTATCATCGCACAATATTTCCCATTATCGATCAATAATTCATATTATTTGAATAATATTATTAGATAACATTATTGGCAATGTCTAGAAAGTTCACAAGGAGAGGTTTGGTCACCTAATTGCGCCACCAAAGAAGGAGAAATTCTTATTGAAAGCCCCTCTTTCTCGGAAAAAACTGGTTGTTATAAATGTGATTCTCGTAATATTATTTGTGAATAATTAATCATTGATTCATATGATAAGGAAATATTTATTTTATGTGGATATAAATGATGGATTTATTTATGTGGTTATAAATGAAGGAATTAATGTTGAGGTGTTTTATTAGTATTTTGTCTGATTGGAGGTATTAAAAATCAAACCAAAGATTTTTTGAGATATATCATGGAGTTATAATTTTTAATCCAACGTTGGATCGTTGTAATTTTTGGATATGTTATACATATATAAGTTGAGTATATGTCCACAAATTTTGAACCGTTAAAAATGAGCGTATGATTTGTTATGAATTTTAAGAGGTGGCTGATTCTTAAATCAAAGTTATAAATCATTTTGGTGGAAAATTCAAGAATTGGTGGGCCCCACTCTTGGTTGGTGAAGAAATGTCTTTGAGATTTTTATTCAAATGTGGTGGGTGGGAATAGTAGCGGTAAAGCCATCAAAGTTACTGTTAAGTCTGCTTTCGTGCTAACATTTTCCTATAAATAGAGGGCTAAGTTAGAATTGAAAATCACACCGTAAACAAGTTTTCTCTCTTTCTCTCTAGATTATTGAGTGTATTTTGTGAGTATTTAGATACTTTTGTGAGTTTACGTTAATCAAATTGCAAGTTTTCTTCAAATTTTTTATACTGATATTCCGATCTGAAGTACTGATATTTTGAGGTAAGGGATATTATCTTCTTCTTAAATGTTATTTTCTTCAATATCATTATGCCAAAATATTGGTATGAACTTTTTATCAAATTGGAACTTTTTGTGTCGTGGGTTACTATTCACGAGTTACTTATTCACGATATGGCCTTATTCACTTAATATTTACACTATTCACCGAAAAATGAAATTTTCTTCTTTTTGTCCAAGTTGTCTATTATGGTTACTATCTTTGATTGTATCCATGTTTTGATCATTATTTTTGAATTCTGCTTCAAAATTGGTTATTTCAGAATATTATTGAACTTGGATAAACTGTAATACGAATCCTTAATATTTGATCTGTTATCTCACTGGATTCGTTTTCTTTAAAATATTTTTCATCATCCTCAGTCCTAAATGATGATATAAATGAATATCTTTGGCCTGTAGTGAAAAGATGAATGATTACCTAATGAATATCTTTGGCCCGTAGTGCAAAGATGAACAGGTGTTGAGATGAACATGACCAACTGGTGATACAAATGAATATCTTTGGCCTGTAGTGCAAAGATGAATATTTGATTCAAGATGTATATTGATTGATGTTACAGGATAAAATATTGATGATGGACTTTTAAATCTTAGAAGATAGTAGAATTCTTTCTCTACTTGACTCTTCTAATGGATTGTTGTTTTCCGTGCAGGTTGTTGATCTAAAACTTGTTGTCTATTATATTTTATCGATTATTCTCTCATTGAAGACTAATGATAATTTGTTGTATATTATCTTAGTCATAATATTCTTTCTCGGCTAGTTGAGCTCACCCTTTTGTTCCATTTTTCTTCTCGTGAGGTGAGAACATAGCAGAACTAATCTGAGGTACGGAGTGATGGTTCTAGAAAGTTATTTTAGCAATCCCTCACTATTTTTAAAATAGTGTATCAATAATTATAATGAGGACTCCTTTTGAGTTTTTATACTCTCTATTTGTATTTAAACTCACAGTTTAATGAAGTTGTATTTGTTTCATACCATGTATTTGGCGACTCGTAATGGGTGATGTATACCTATTTTGGGGCGCCATAGTTGGTATCAAAGCTTAGGGATATGATCCCCGGCCGAGATGTGAGACAAGAACTAGGAGGGAGAGACGGGAATTCCTTCGCTAAGTATGACTCGACTAAGTTTATTTGGTATTTATTTGGTCGGTCAGAGTATAGGGATAATATGTTGCATGACTATTAACCCTTGTTTTATGGCAGTATTTAAGAATGGCAGCTGAGAACGGTAATAATAGAGTGAATCAGACCGTGAAGACACCTTTGATCACTACTACTCTGGGAACGCAATGGAGAAGGCAATAATCCTCCTGTAAATAATGTTACCGAACAAATGATGAATGATGGGATGTTTAGAAGCTTTTTACAGTTCATGCAAAACCAGACGAGGGAGACTTGTGCACAAAATACGGGTGGAAATGTTAGCAATGTTCGGCTTGTCACAGCCAAGCAGTTCAAAGAGTTGGGACCACCAGAATTTAAGGGAAAGCCGGATCCGATCATGGCGGAAATGTGGGTCAAACAAATTACTAAGATATTCGATGTCTTGGGATGCATGGAGGAACAGAAGGTTCCATTCGCCACCTTTATGTTCCACGGTGAGGCGGACTCATCGGTGGGAGAGTCGTGAAGCGCACTCCAACCAAACCGCACTCAAGATATCTTGGGAAATGTTTCAAAACTATTCAATGACAAGTACTTTCCTAAAAGTATTCGGCTATATGAAGGAGGTGAAGTTTATCGACCGAACAAAACAACATGACAATTGTCCCAAAGACGAGGAGAAGTTTACAGAGTTATCAGGTTTGCACCTCATTTGGTGAAAATGAGGAACGAATGACGAGGATGTTTCGAGAGGTCTAAAGTCTTAGATTCGACAATATCTTATCTCTCATAAATTTTCTTTATATTTCAGATGTTGTAAATAGGGCTCAATTATTAGAGCGAGATAATGAGTATGTTCAACCGAGGGAACACAACCTGTGGTTATACCTAATGGCGGCATGATCATCGGAGCAATGACAACCGAGAGGGAAGGAAAGCATTCGGACAAAAGCAGAACTACACTGGTGGTAATCGTGGCCGTGATAATAGAAGGAGCTTTTAGCCTGGAGGAGATTTCAAAAGGAGAAGGTACAACAATGATAACGTAAAGACGCCAAAGACCAACATCAACTATTTCTAGGGGATGAGAACGACCACCGGTCGTATGTTACAAATGCGGGAAAGAGGGACACATCATCCCAAACTGCCCACAACAATCCAAGGTGTGTTATAACTGTGGAAAGGAATGTCATATAGCTAGAGATTGTCTAGTTGCGAAACCAAGTTCAACAAGGATGGTGACTCCAAAGGCTGTCCCGGACAAGTTAAAGTCCGTGGTTCCTGGAAGGGCGTTTGTCGTGACTGCCCAAAATGCTAGGAACCCAAACGAGGTGATCACGGGTAAGCTAATCATAAACTCTTGCGAAGTTTATACCTTATTAGATACCAGTTCTACCAATTATTTTATCTCTCTTGCTTGTGCTCAACGTTTAAACTTGACTCCGGAGAAATTAGACTTTGACTTATCTGTTAAAACTCCATTAGGAGAAACTTTCGTTACATCTACTATTTTTAAATCTTGCATGATTCAAGTCGGTACCATCACATTACCTGCCGACCTTATTTCGTTGAAAATTCTTGCATTTGATGTGATTTTGGGGATTGATTGGTTAACCACACATCATGCTAAAATTGATTATTTTCGTAAGGTTGTTAGTTTTCATATTCCTAACCTACCTATTATACGAATTCAAACAATCAAACCACTAAAATCAGTCACTGTCATATCAAGCCATAAAGCTATTCGTTTATTGAAAAACGGATGTCAAGCTTTCTTAGCCCATGTCACGGACTTGAACAAAAACACGTCAGATTTGAATACTATTTCTATTGTTAGTGAATTTCCGATGTATTTCGAAGAACTTCCCGGCCTACCCCGTAACGTGAAGTTGAATTCTTTATTAACCTTGAACCCGTACAAAGCCCATTTCTAAAATCCCATATCAAATGGCTCCTATTGAACTTCGTGGAGTTAAAGGTCCAACTACGAGAGTTGTTGGACATCGGTTTTATTCTGGCCCCAAGACATCTCCTCTTGGGGTGCTCCTATGTTATTCAGAAAGAAGAAAGACGGGAGTATGCGATTTTTTGTATCGACTATCGAGAGTTGAACCATGTCACTATCAAGAATAGGTATCCGCTACCTCGCATTGATGACCTGTTTGACCAGTTGCAAGGAGCACAATTCTTTTCAAAGATCGATCTTCGATTCGGATATCATCACCAAGATTAAAACTGAGGATATTCCAAAGACTACCTTCGTAACTCCCCAGACGGGCATTATGAATTCTTAGTCATGTCTTTTAGATTGACTAATGCTCCTGCTTCTTTAATGGATATGATGAACCGTGTGTTTAAAGAATACTTAGATCAGTTCATTGTTGTCTTTATTGATGACATCCTCATCTATTCCAAAAGTCGTGAAGATCATGAGCACCATTTGAAACTGGTACTGCAAAGGCTTCGTGATAACAAGTTGTATGCCAAGTTGAAAAAATGCGAGTTCTGGCTTGAGGAAGTAGCATTCCTTGGACACGTGGTGTCAAAACATGGAGTATCTGTCGACCTGACGAAGATTGAAGCCATATAAAGTTGGGAACAACCAAAGTCGGTGACCGAAGTACGTAGCTTTCTGGCCTTAGTTGGTTATTATCGGAGATTCATGGAAGGATTTTCTTGAATCGCTACTCCGTTAACTCAGGTAACTCGTAAAGATATAAAATTTGGTTGGAACGAGGATTACGAGAAGTGTTTTCAAGAACTCAAGAGAAGACTCATTTCGGCACCTGTTCTGACAATACCATCTGGTTCTGATGGATTTGTTATGTACAGCGATGCTTCAGGCAAAGGGTTAGGATGTGTTCTCATGCAACATGGGAAAGTCATAGCCTATGCCTCACGAAAACTCAAAGAATATGAGAGGAATTATCCTACTCATGATTTGGAGTTGGCAGCAGTCGTTTTCGCGTTGAAGATTTGGAGACACTACCTGTTTGGGGAGAAAGTGGAGATCTATACAGATCATAAAAGTCTCAAATATTTCTTCACCCAAAAGGAACTCAATATGCGGTAACGACGTTGGCTCGAAATTCATTGAAAGATTATGATCACACCATCCAATATCATCCCGAAAAGCAAACGTGGTAGTCGACGCATTAAGTAGAAGATCATATGCGGGTGAGTGAAATGTTGTTAACACAAAGGTCCATTTTGTATGACTTGCAAAGGATGGAGATAGAGATGAAGGCTCCAAGTACCCACGTGATGATATCAAACATGCGAGTAGAACCGACTTTAATCGATAAAGTTAAAGCTACTCAAGCTACAGACATGGAGCTGATGCGTATGAAGAAGAAAATGTAAGAAGGTGCTATTCCAGAAGCAAGAATCGATGAAGAAGGAATACTTCGAGTCAACTCCAGACTTTGTGTTCCTAACGATTCTGACTTGAAGCATAGAATCATGATGGAGGCACACAACACACCGTTTGCAATCCATCATGGGAGTACCAAAATATATCATGATCTTCGACATACATTTTGGTGGAGCAATATGAAAAGAGAGATCGCAGAGTTTATCTCGAGGTGTTGAACTTGTCAACGTGTAAAGGCGGAGCATCAAATGCCAAAGGGTCCATTACAACCACTTGAGATTTCGAAATGGAAGTGGGAACACATTACTATGGATTTCGTTACGGATCTTCCCAAGGTTTCTCAAGGCATAGATGCGATTTGGGTTATTGTTGATAGATTAACCAAGTCTGCCCATTTCTTGGCCATACGTGAGACTTATTCCCTTGAACGTCTTGCTAGTATGTATGTGAACGAGATTGTGAGATTGCACGGGATTCCAGTATCCATAGTTTCGGATAGTGACCTAAGATTCACTTCATGATTTTGGGTTAGCTTACAGAAAGCTATGGGCACGGATTTACGATTCAGTTCGGCATACCATCCTCAAACGGACGGATAATCATAGAGGACTATTCAAACTCTTGAAGATCTATTAAGACTCTGTGTCCTAGATCTCAAAGGGAGTTGGGATAAGTATCTACTATTGGTGGAATTCTCCTACAACAACAGTTATCAGGCGAGCATAGGTGTGGCTCCATTCGAGGCGTTGTATGGAAGAAAATGTCGTTCTCCAGTATGCTAGGACGAGGTGGGTGAAGCAACATTGTTGGGACCAGAGTTGGTACGCATGACTACAAAGAAGATCCAAACGATTCGACAACGTATACAAACGGCACATGATCGACAAAAGAGTTATGCGGATCTTCATCGCAAGGACATGGAATTTAATATTGGGGAGTTACAAGATTTGGGAAGAGAGGAAAGCTTAATCCAAGATTTGTTGGTCCATTTGAGATTCTTGACCGAATAGGAAATGTGGCCTATAGACTCGCATTACCTCCAAGTATGTCTCGTGTTCATAATGTTTTTCACATATCTATGCTTCATAAATATGTTAAAGACCCGAACCACATTATTGAGTTAGAACCAGACGAGATAGCTGAAGATTTAACGTACGAGGAGGTACCTGTTAAGATCTTGGATAGGAAAGAGCATGTCCTACGCACGAAGGTTATACCACAAGTTAAGATTTTATGAAGAAACCATGCTATTGAAGAGATGACTTGGGAGTTGGAATCAAAAATGAAAGCGAGGTATCCTCACCTTTTCGAAACACCAAGTACGTACGTCAATTTCGAGGATGAAATTTCATAAGGAGGGGAGGTTGTAAGACCCCAACTTTTTAATGAATAAAATCAAATTTCCTTTATTTATTATTGTGAATAATAATGTATTAATTTGATATAATAACTTTGGTTATGGGTGAAATATGCAAATTTTACAAAATACGCAAGTGGTTATAAAATATTCATTGTTGTCGGGGAATATTCGTTTAGTCGTGGAATATTCTTTCTGTCGGGGAATATTAGTACGACGGCGCATCCATTTGTGGGCCCCATAATGTATAATCGAATCGGATGAAAAAAGCAATAAGTTTGAGTTTTTTACCGCTAACACCGTTGGAATACCGGTGGTTAAAATACGATGAATGGCGTTATTGCACATAGTCAATACTACACGGTATTGCATAAAGATTTTGAATTATTGATTCTTACGTAAGAAGGCACTACTCAATAATTGTTACAGTAATTCTTTGTTCAATATTTTATTTTATTGATTCAATAATTCTTTGCGTTGATATTTTATATTATTGTTGTTTCAATAATTATCACTGCACATTATTTCCCATTATCAGATCAATAATTCATATTATTTGAATAATATTATTAGATAATATTATTGGCAATGTCTAGAAAGTTCACATGGAGAGGTTTGATCACCTAATTACGCCGCCCAAGAAGGAGAAATTCTTATTGGAAAGCCCCTCTTTCCGAGGAACAACTCGGTTGTCATAAATGTGATTTTGTAATATTATTTGTGAATAATTAATCATTGATTCATATGATAAGAAAATATTTATTTCATGTGGATATAAATGATGGATTTATTTATGTGGTTATAAATGAAGGAATTAATGTTGAAGTGTTTTATTAGTATTTTTGTCAGATTGGAGGTATTAAAAATCAAACCAGTGTTTTTTGAGATATATCATGAGAGTTATAATTTTTAATCCGATTGTTAGATCGTTGTAATTTTTGGATATGTTATATATATATAAGTTGAGTATATGTCCACAAATTTTGAACCGTTAAAAATGAGGCGTATGATTTGTTATGAATTTTAAGAGGTGGTGATTCTTAAATCAAAGTTATAAATCATTTTGGTGGAAAATTCTAGAATTGGTGGGCCCCACTCTTGGTTGGTGAAGAAATATGCTAAGATTTTATTCAAATGTGGTGGGTGGGAATAGTAAGGTGTAAAGCCATCAAAGTTGCGGTGTTAAGTCGCTTCATAAGCTAACATTTTCCTATAAATAGGGCTAAGTTAGAATTGAAAATCACACCGTAAACAAGTTTTCTCTCTTTCTCTCTAGATTATTGAGTGTATTTTGTGAGTATTTAGATACTTTGTGAGTTTGTGTTAATCAGTGCAAGTTTCCTTCAGCCTTTTACCGATATTCCGATCAGAAGTAGTGATATTTTGAGGTAAGTGGATATTATCTTCTTCTTAAATGATATTTTCTTCAATATCATTATGCCGAAATATTGGTATGAACTTTTATCAAATTTGGAACTTTTTTGTGTGGGTTACTATTCACGTGTCTGGCACTTTATTCATGTATCTGAGACTATTCACGAATCGATACACTATTCAACCTAAAAATGAAATTTTCTTCTTTTGTCCAAGTTGTCTATTATGGTTACTATCTTTGATTGTATCCATGTTTTGATCATTATTTTTGAATTCGCTTCAAAATTGGTTATTTCGGAATATTATTGAACTTGGATAAACCGTAATACTTAATCCTTAATATTTGATCCGTTATCTCCTTTGGATTCGTTTTCTTTAAAATATTTTTCATCATCTTCATCCTAAATGATGATATAAATGAATATCTTTGGCATATAGTGCAAAGATGAATGATTACCTAATGAATATCTTTGGGCCAGTAGTGCAAAAAAGATGAACAAGTGTTGAGATGAATATGACCAATCTGGTGATACAAATGAATATCTTTGGCATGTAGTGCAAAAGATGAATATTTGATTCAAGATGTATATTGATTGATGTTACTGTGGATAAAATATTGATGATGGACTTTTAAATCTTAGAAGATAGTAGAATTCTTTCTCTACTTGACTCTTCTAATGGATTGTTGTTTTTCATGCTGCAGCTTGTTGATCTAAAACTTGTTGTCTATTATATTTTATTAGATTATTCCTGTTGAAGACTAATGATAATTTGTTGTATATTATCTTAGTCATAATATTCTTCTTCGGGCTAGTTGAGCTCACCTTTTGTTCCATTTTTTCTTCTCGTGAGGTGAGAACATAAAGAGAACTAGTCTGGAGTATGGAGTGATGGTTCTAGAAAGTTGTTTTAGCAGATCTTCACTATTTTTAAAATAGTGTATCAATAATTGTAATGAGGACTCCCTTTTGAGTTTTTATACTCTCTATTTGTATTTTGTATTAATAGTTGTATTTGTTTCTATCATGTATTTTCGGAATGGGTGATGTATACCTATTTTGGGGGCGCCATATCTGACCCCATCTCTAAAGACTTTTAAAGACTTCCAAATATTAAACACAAAGGTAGAAATTCAAATCGCCAGTAAAAAAATTGCAGAGAGATTTTATGGAAAATTCAAAAGTCGCAAAACTCTCTGGTAAATTTTTAACTTAAAATGAATATAAATTACTCTAATTTTAGAAAATATAATTAATAATTATAAATCGTTTATATTTTTTTTACTAAATTTATTAAAAATTAGTTAAATTACACAAACTTTTATTATAGGAATATCTCGTTATCACTTTGAAAAATCAAACAATAAATTTTGATTTTTAATATTATATTATATAGATATAACATATGTTATATACGAATCTTGATAAATTCTAAAACTCATCAAAATTAAAAAAATTAGTTTAAAGATTACACCGGTCGACTGCTAAAAAATTAGTTACGTGGAATTTTAAATAATTAATTTCTAACATCATAAATAAATTAAAAAATCACAATAATTATGTTTTTAACTGTCAATTTTAGTTCACTAACAACTATTAATAATTTTAAGAAAAATAAAATCTCTCTGCCAATTTTGTCTGTGGCTTACCGACGACTACAAATCTCTTTGGTAAATTATTTATAACTTGCTGTCAATTTACTCACATATATGAAGTTTTTTGATCATAAAAATTTTCATTGTCATATTATTTTGTGAAAAAATAGAGTTTGGTACTCCTTCTAAAAAATCGTACGTGTATATAGTATATATAGTTCAATGAAAAGTAAGCCTAAATGATGTGGCTTTCTAAAGTTTTAGTATTGGTATCCAAATTTATCATGAAATGAGTAGAATAATATGAATGCTTTCAATGTATATAAAATCTCATGCCACAATAATTTAATGAATAATGAGATTTCCTGTAGTTCATGAAAAAAGAGTGAGAGGTTGTACACATGGGCTAATTAACAATTAATATAAGCTACAAAATATATGAGAAGTATATAAAAGTCTATCAAAATCTTGGTAAAAAGTCTATTAAAGTTTGTCACTTATTTTATGGAGTCTATAAAAATCATTTTAAAAAGTCTTTAAAGTCTTTAAAAGTCATTAAAATTCACAAACTCTATAAAAGTCTATCAATTAAAAAAGTCTTTAAAAGTCTTAATTGAATACACCCCCCTAAGTGTGAATTTTAGCTGGAAAGGGTAAAGTTTTGGCTCATGTTATCGACCGTGAGGGGATTTCAGTAGACCCAACGAAAGTTGAAGTAGTGATGAGTTGGGAATAACCGAAAACTCCAACTAAGGTGCAGAGTTTCATAGGGTTAGCGGGATACTATCACAGATTTATCCAAGATTTTTCGAAGATAGCTACTCCGTTGACTAACCTGACAAGAATGACGGTGAAGTATGCGTGGACGGAGAAATGTGAAGATAGTTTCCAAGAACTGAAGAAGAGATTGAGTAAAGCACATGTGTTATCTTTACCCGACGATATAGGAAATTTTGTAGTTTATAGCGATGCTTCGCATAGAGGACTTGGTTGCATGCTCATGCAGCAAGGCAAGGTCATTGCGTATACATAACGGCAGTTGAAGGATTATGATAAAGTTTATCCTACTCATGATTTGGAACTGGCCGCGGTAGTGTTTACCTTAAAGATATGGAGACATTATCATTGTAGACACTCGAAATTTTACTCTGTACATCATCACTAATATTGCGGGAGAGGATGATTCGTCTTTTAAGAGAACCACGAAAGACAATCCAAATCCATAGGATACTACAGGAAGTTCAAAGATCAACCGGGTCACATTACGAGAGTAATAATTCCAACCTCGGAGATAACCCCGAGGCGTGAAGATCCAATACCAGAACACACATCGGAGAAGACCAATTAATCTTGGAGATAACCCCGAGGTATCCAGTCTCAGTCCCAACCATGGGAATAGCCACCAACCTTGGTGATAACCCCAAGGAATGCAGTTTCGGAGATAACCCCAGAAATGCTTGTTTCAAATGCGACCAGCTTCAATCTTGACGCTCACAACGAGATGCACTATACCAACCCTGCAATAACATTGGGAAGACAGACACACCTCAAAGATGACAATAAGGACCTTCAAAAATTGCAGGATCAATCTCGGTGAAGTCGAGCAACGTCTGCTTTATCGGTAATCCGGTGATAACACCGGTGAGGGAATGCTATCGTCATCTCGTCAAAATGATGCCACATCACGTCTCATACAGCGATGTCCCACAAGACTAACCAATCCAGGAGTGACTATTGTGCGGGAGTAGCGGATGAAAGTTGAAGCTTGAAGACCGGAGGGCATCGTCCCATCTTCAATGACTTCATACAAACTCTAATCCCATGCCATCGTACAACTCTCGACAACGACGATCCGAAATAGGTCCTGTATACCTCAAACGGATGCCCGGATTGTACTTCTAAAAGTTCGAGTAGACATTAAAGTGCATGAGTGCACGTACTTCGAGACGACCCGACCCGACAAACCCAGGCCAACCCGGGTTGCCTCTAGTACACCTGCGGCTAATATGCCTATAAATAGAGGTCTTGGGGTGCTGATTTTTAAGAGAAAAAAGACGGGGAAACCCTGCACAATTCGCTCTGCACTAGCCCATACAGTGTATTTTCATCTTTTAAACACTTGTGAGCTCATATATAGCCTCTTTTTTCCCCACAAAAGCCAGTGTTTACCCAATCTAAAGATATAGAATACCGTATAATATCGAAAGTTCAACATCAACCCCGGATCACATTCTGGGAGTAACAATTCCAACCTTGGAGATAACCGAGGCGTGAAGATCCAATAACGGAACACACGTCGAGAAGACCGATTAATCTCGGAGATAACCCAAAGAGGTATCCGATCCTCGATCCCAACCATGGAATAGCCACCAACCTTGGTGATAACCCCAAGGAATGCGATTTGGCGATAACCCGGAAATTCTTGTTTCAAATGCAACCCGACTTCAATCTCGGCTGCTCCACAACAAGATACCTTTGTACCAACTGGCGATAACATCGGGAAGGCAGCACACCTCAAAGATGACAATGAGGACCTTCAATAATTGCGAAGATCCAATCTCGGTGAAGTTTGAGTAACGTCGCTATCATTAATCTGGCGATAACACGGTGAGGGAAACATCGTCATCTAGCCAATGCGATGCCACGCCACGTCGTCTCAACATCTCTACGCAATGATGTCCCACAAGACTAATCAATCCCGAGTGACTATTGTGCGGGGTAACGGATGAAAGTTAAAGCTTGAAGACCGGAGGGCATCGTCCCATCTTCAATGACTTCGTACAAGCTCTAATCCCATGCCATCATACAACTCTCAACAACGACGGTCCGAAATAGGTCCTGTATACCTCAAACGGATGCCCGGATTGCACTTCTGAAAGTTCGAGTGGACATTACATTGCCTGAGTGCACGTACTTCGAGACGACCCTACCCGAAAAACCCGGGCCCACCCGGGTTGCCTCTGGTACACCTGCGGCTAAATTACCTATAAATAGAGGGCATGGGCTGCCCATTTTGCAAGGGAAAAAGGCGAGAAAGTCACGCCTAATTTGCTCGTGACTCACCCCATCTGATTGTACTTTCCCTTTTACACACACGAGAGCTCATATATTGCCCTTTTGTACCTACAAAGTCGATGTTACCCACTCTAAAGATATAGAAGTCTTCTTTGGCGGTGGGTTGTAAGCCTTCTCACACACTTTAAGTCTTTCTCTTCATCTCGCACACACCCTTCTACACATTGAGAGTCGTGTTGCTTGCTTTTGCGGACTTGATCCGTGGTTTCATTCGATCTGTATATATATATATATATATATATATATATATATATATATATATATGTTATATATATATTTACATATATATTGACTAACATTATCGAGTTATGCCTCGATTGAGCCTGAACTTGATGCTGGAGGCGTTTATTTGCTTTTATATATATATATATATATATATATATATATATATATATACATTTATATATATTAAGCGTTGTGTGTGAACTTTGTTCGATGAGCCTGAACTTTGGCCTAGAGCATTTATTTGCTTTATATATATATATATATATATATATATATATATATATATATATATATATATATATATATACACATTTATAAATATTAAGCGTGTAGAACTTTGTTCGATGAGCTTTAGACTTGATGCAAGTGCATTCTTTGCTTTAATATATATATATATATATATATATATATATATATATATATATTAATCAGTATGTGAACTTTGGTTGATGAGCCTAGACTTGATGCAGGCGTTTATTTGCTTTAATATATATATATATATATATATATATATATATATATTTATATATATTAAGCATGTGTTGAACTTTGTTCGATGAGCCTGAACTTTGATGCGGTGCGTTTATTATTGCTTTAATATATATATATACCTTTATATATATTAACTGTGTGTCAGACTCTGTTCGATGAGCCTAGATTTTATATCCGGTGCGTTTATTTGCTTATATATATATATATATATACTTATATATATGAACTGTGGTCGAACTCTGTTCGATGAGCCTGGATTTTACATCCGGTGCGTTTATTGCTTTTATATATATATATATATATATATATATATATTTCGTCCCACCTGGAGTTTACTTCGTGTTGGTTGATCGCTTTTACAACTTTCTTTACGTTTAATCCTGCCTGGAGTTTACTTCGTGGCAGTTGATCGCTTTGTACAGCTTTATTTACTTTTTGTTCCACCTGGAGTTTCCTTCATGGCGGTTGACCATATTTATAGCTTTATTTACGTTTTGTCCCGCCTGGAGTTTCCTCCGTGGCGGTTGATAGCTTTTAACAGCTTTATTTACATTTCTAATCCCCCATGAAGGTGCTTCGTGGTTGGTGATCATGTCTGTATATATATATTTCTGACTTTATATATATACCGCCGCTTAGCCGCTTACAAATACAAATTGCAGATACATGCTTAGGAATCATGTGATCACAGATTCATCCTATTGAATCTAGATTTGGTTCCCGTGATGGACATTTTCAGCTGTAAGCGGCTTGTAAATTATTCTGCGTTGTCTAAATTTCCTCAGATGGTTTCCATACCCACGAGGAAGTCGGCATTATTTTGTATATTATTTTCGTACGGATGCCTCGCATTCGTAAAAATAAAATCAATCAAGCCGAACACTTAATAAAATGGGAGTGTAAAAGGTCTCAATTACTATTGAGCATTAGGGTTTGAAAAAAACCTTTTTATAAAACAACATGGCTATATCTTGCTAAAAAATGAAATTTTACATAAATTCAAACCCTGTGTATATAGGTTCGAACGAGGCCTCACACTACTTCCAAATAATAGCACATTGACCCACACACACACATTCAGATAATAGTTTCTTGAAAAGAGGCGGTCACCGTGGTAACACGGATGTTGAGAAGTACTAACACTTTCCCTCCACATAACCAAGTCCCGGACCCTAATGAATCTCGGTTTCACCGACCAGTATACAAGATGTCACATCACCAGGTCAATGTGAAAACCTTTTCTCGATTGTGTTTGGTACAACCATTTAAAAACCAATGGCGACTCTTAACGATCCATAAATCGCCGACATTATACATGCCAGACCTTTTTCACTTGTTTTTTTTCAAACAAATCTCACTTAAAATGAGAACACCAAAGAACAAGTAACGGAAAAGGACATCTAAAAATCCCAACGTCGATAGGTGGCGACTCTGCTGGGGACCTCCAGTAAGAGGACTTAAGTCGCTATTTCAATCTTTTCAAAACTGTTATCTGTTTGTGTGTGGATGTTGCATTTAAATTTTGATGAATGTGTACGAATGCATTTCCTTATTGCACTTAGTGCTTCGCACCATAACTGCCTGTGATATTAGTGCTTCGCACCATATCTGCTTGTGATATTAGTGCTTCGCACATGTCATCATTTTCATACGGTGAGACGTGATGTATGTGAATGTATGTTGTGTGGTCCCTCCACCAGGAGGCTATCCCGTCGGTGTTTGATTACTGGACTCGTGAGAAGACTAATTCTCGAGGAGGCTCGGAAAGGCACCACCAAATTCGCTCCAGTTGAAAGACCGGATTAACTTCCCGTCAAGTAGATTGCGATGATTTGGGAACCTTCATGCCAAAAAGCCGAGAGAGTAACCTAAGATAGGTTAGCCTCTGATAAACCCAAAATGGAGGAAAGTCTCTTCATGCTCTCATTTCAAATTACTTGTAAACACAATTACTTGTAATTACATTACATATCTATCTCTATGTAATGAGAAATATGAAGAAATGTGTACACATACATATTTTAAACATGCTACAAACAGCTGACAACTATTTTGCAGGATAAAATTCCTAAAATGGACACATCACATAGCATGTTGTTATACACATTCCCTAAAGACTAAACTATGCAAGTCTTTCGTAGGGAATCAATCAGACCTACTACCCGGTCAAAGTCCAAAAAGGCAACATGCCTACAGTCAATCATGTCGTCATCCGACCAAACTGAACTTAATCCAGTTTCTCGTAAAGAATTCAACGGATTAAGCAAACAAATTACAGATTTGGCTGTTCTACTCAAAGAATTACACCAGTCTACACAGGGTCAGAAAATACCCGTACATGCTGAATCCTCCACACAGGGAGGAACCCAAGTCATTACAATACTCGAAGCTGGCATTGGATACGACCAACAAAACTCATGATGTTGCTCATCCTTTGGAGATCCAGAATCTTGGTGACATCAAAAAGAAAGTCCTCCAAATGGAAGAGACCCTTCGCTCTATCAAAGGAATTGGAACACACGGGAGTGTTTCATATGCTGATCTTTGCATTTTTCCTGGTGGTCATTATCCAGAAAAATTTAAAACTCCTGACTTTGAAAAATATGATGGGTTAGGAGATCCTTACACACATTTAAAGGTGTTTATTGGGGAACTTGGATCTTATGCAGAGGACAAAAAACTTAGAATGCAATTGTTCCAAAAGAGTTTAACTGGAGAAGCCTGGTCGTGGTACACAAGATTAGACAATTCAAAGATCCATAGCTAGGAAGAGCTAGCACATGCTTTCCTCACTCAATATAGCTTTCAAACTCAGATGGTTCCTAATTGGTATCAAATTACCAAGATCAAGAAACAGTCTAACGAATCTTTCAGAGAGTATGCTCAGAGGTGGAGATGCCTGGCTGCCCAAGTTAGTCCTTCCATGACAGAATCAGAAATGGTCATGACTTTCATAGACATACAAGAAGCTCCTTTCTATGAAAGAGTTTTAGCCGGGGCAAACCATTTTCTGAAATGGTCCAAGACCTAGCTGCACTCAAAGCTGTTGCTGATCACATCCAATCTGGAAATTATGGGAACAACCCCCGGAGGGTCCATAAAAAGAAAGAGGAAGATGTTTCCTTGATACTATAGGGACAAAAAGGCAATCAGAACATGCCTATTCAAAGGAGAAACTACCCTCCCTTTCAAGCGCAACCTACGAACCCTCCAATGCCAAAAGGTGGAGAAGTCAAACGCCCTCGAGTGTTTACACCCTTAGCAGACACCCTCGAGAATATTCTCACTCTTCTGACAAAACAGAAGAAAATTACACATCTTCTTCCACCAGCCAGCCCTAATGGAAGGGGTTTCAATGCTGCTCGGAAATGTGTTTATCATGTCGGGGCACCTGGACATGATACTCAAGATTGTTGGGCCTTAAAACATAAGATCCAGGACCTGATAGACAATAGAGAGATCGTGGTCACTAAACCAGATCAGCCTCACGTTCAAGACAACCCTCTTCCTCAACACAAAGAAGAAGATGTTAACATGATAAATTGGAGTAATGGACAGAATTCCAATTTCAACTGTGAACCCTCCCAAACCCTCAAAGATGGTGATGACAGATGGGATTATTCCAAGTTCCAGTTCACAATGAAATGAAAGATGAAAGCTCTACGCAAACAAATTGAGCAATTAGCGGAACTATTGACTTATCAGCATCAAGTGACTCGTCAGTTAATCAGCCAGGAGCATGCCAGTCTCCTACCTATTGTCATGAATATTCCCTCGTCACTTTCAGAAAATGAAATGCTGGAAGACAAAGTGACAAAGAGAGAAATTGTCAAAGCCAGTCGGGATTTCGCCAACAAAAGGGAATTCACCTATCTCGGCCAACCTATGGAGGAAATTCTTTATATGTTAATCAATGAAGGAAGGATCAGTTCCCTTCTACCTCCAATCAATCCCCGTTCAGGGCGATACAACTCTGATGGAATATGTCAATATCACTCCCAGTCTCGCGGTCACAGCACAGAAGAATGTTGGGCACTCCGCCACCTTATCCAAAATTTAATCGACAGTGGTGTCCTGCTCCTAGCAGACGACGATACTGTGTTACATGTAAGTGAGAATGCAGGCCCTACTAAGTGGAAAAGTGTGGTAGCAGTCATATCCACTGAAACCGATGGGATTAACACATTACTGACAACGCCAATAATTCAGCTTAAGGGGAACAACAATCCTTTGAAAGTGGCCGCTCCCGAGCCAATCAACTTGTCGTGTAAAGCACAATATCCTATTGTTAGCTTATGCTCAGTGCCGTGGAATTATGGAGAAGGTTAAGGATCCACCTCACATACAACTACTACAGTGTCAAAGGAAAATCCACTATATCTTCCCCAACGGGTGATGAAGCCTACCATCAAATCGAAGGGGAAAATACCCATGGAGAAAATTGAAAAGTTCCTCTGCACTATGGGTCATAACGAAGCCACGGTGGTTTTAAGCTTAAAGGAAGCTCCACAACAGATATCAATTTTGGACTTGGTCCTAACTTTCGAGGATCACCGGAAGGTCTTGTTGAAGGTTTTAGAAGAATCCTATCTCCCGACATCAATGGATACGGAAAAATTTCAACATCTTGTTGATCACATTTTCAACAACAATGTGAAATATTTCACTGACGATGACATACCGCCTGAAGGGATCGGTCATTGCAAGTCGTTGCACATTGCGGTCTTGTCCTCCGGATATATGATAGCTGAAGTCTTAATAGATGGAGGTTCCTCTCTGAATATCTGTCCATACGCTACCTTGGTGAAGATGAATATCAATCTCAACCGAATTCGGAGTAGCCATACTATCATCAAAGCTTTTGATGGAGCCTGCCGTAATTCGGTCGGAATAATTGAGCTGCCAATCGAAATTGGTCCTCACACATTCTGCGTATCTTTTCATGTGCTCAAGATAGATTCGGGATACAACTTTCTCTTGGGACGACCATGGATTCATATGGCTGGGGCAGTCCCCTCCACTCTTCACCAACAGTTGAAATATATTATCAACAATAGCACAGTCACAAATCGGCCGAAAAAGGAGATTCCTCATCACGGAGACCGCCATTCATCAATGCCAATGCGAGATGTGGAACCCGGTCGATTTTCATGCTTTGAAATAAGCAATACCCAATACCATGCTATTGGAACGCCATTGCCCGAACCCAAGATTTCTGCACGAGGTAATGCTCGGCTACTCAAGAAATGATGTCATTGGGTCATAAAGGACGAGACAAGGGTTGAGTAAAGATTGCCGGTGGTATCAAGTACCCAATTCGCTTAACAGCAAACTAGAACAATTTGGGCTAGGCTATTACGCGATTCTAGTCACATGAATCCTCATAAGCATCGCCAGATTCCTTGACTTCAACTATGCAAGCGTTCATCTTCGCGCTTCAAACTCGAGTCCGAACAACCTCCCAGCAAAGGTGCTGCCCAATGTAATGGCTTTGTTATTTCAAGCGATGCTGCGGTGAAAGAAAAAGGAGTCTTTGTTCTAAATCCCGCGGTGGAAAAAGAGGAACGAAGAATCAAGCAAGACGTCATCCGAATGATGTCAGGCATACGCATCATCGTTCATGATGAACATACCAATAGATAAACCCAGACGATGATTTCCCAGACGTAATGACCATCATTTGTGATAGGGAGGATGATGACAATCCCTCCATCACTGCGGTCCACCCGGACTTTACCCTTGCCAATTGTAACAACATTCCTTGCATTGGTTGTCAAGGGTAAAGCGGGCAGAAACTCTTTCTGCCCTGTAGATATAATAACTGCTTACTTTTCTGTACAATATTAGCAGTTTATTTTGCCAGTATATGCTAACACTGTGTATGATCAACACATTTCATATATATTAAGTGAAAGCATATTTTGTTTCAGGACTCTTAATTTAGATGTGCCTATACTTGCTGATACAGTGCCTCTTCTCCACAAGGATTGTACCTTTGATGTAGAGATGAATTCAGCCTTGGTGAACATATAGGATGACATTGAGGTGCTTCCAGAAATTCAAGAATGGGTCAAAGACAAACCTAAACCCAACCTTGATCAAACCACTTCTTTCAATCTCGGAACCTTAGAAAGCCCTAAGTTAATCCAGATTGGTTTAGACCTTACCCCAAACCAACGGAATGACATGGTTACACTACTAACCCGGGTTCGAGGATGTGTTTGCATGGTCTCATGAAGACATGGTGGGTTTGTCCACTGACATTGTCCTTCATCGCCTTCCCATTAAAGAGGGATTTAAGCCAGTCAAGCAAAAGCTCAGGCGATTGAAACCTGAATGGAGTTTAAAGGTAAAAGAAGAAATTGTGAAACAAATTCAAGCTGGCATCATCATGGTGTCTACATATCGTGAGTGGATATCCGACATTGTGCCCATGCCTAAACATGGAGGGAAGGTGTGAGTTTACGTGGATTACCGGGATTTGAACAAAGCTTGCTTAAAAGATAGCTTTCCCGTGATATTTATCCACATTCTCATTGACAATATTGCGCAATACGACATGTACTCCTTTGCTGATTGCTTTGCGGGGTATCATCAGATCATGGTTACTGAGGAAGACCGTGAGAAGACTGATTTCATCACGCCTTGGGGAACCTTTTGCTATAGACGTGTGACGCCCCCAAAACATGTATACATCACCTATTCTGAGTCGCCAAATACATGATACAGAATACAAATACAGTCTTTAAATATACAACATAAGCTGTGAGTTTCAATACAAACATTATCTTCTAGACAGTATTAAAACTCAAAATAAGTCCTCAATACATTTATTAAAACACTATTTCACAGAATAGTGAGGACTACTAATGCTATCCTCTGGACCATCACTCCGTTCCCCAACTCGTCCCAGCTATATTCTCATTTCCTGAAGAGAACAGTGAAAGAAAGGGTGAGCTCAACTAGCCCAGTAAGAAATATTATGACTAAGATAAAGCAGAATAAATTATCCTTAGTCTTCAATAGTGTTAAACTGATACAATATAACAACCACCAAGTTTAACTGCAGCGGAACAAGCAATCCATTAAAAGAGTCAAGTAGAAAATAAAATCTACTATCTTTTATGATTTAAAAGGTTTTTCATCAATGTTATCGCTGAGACTCAGCTTAATAAATAATCCACATCATCGAATCACTCCTGTACTACGGCCAAGGATATTCTTTAGTATCACGACCACAAATTATCCATGCACTACGGGCCAAGGACATTCGCGTATTCATTAATGGTCATGATCATGCCAACAACTGTCCATCAATGCATTGCGGGCCAATGAGGACTTTTTCCACATCATTTGTAACATTACGGTCATGATTACACCGAATAATCCCTGGTCATAATCATACCAAGTCCATCTATGCACTATAGGCCATAGATGACTTTCAACAGAATATAAACATGAGGATGATGATAATGATATAAGAATTCAATAAAAACAAGTTCAAGAATTAATTTATCCAAGAACCAATAACGTCCAAATTGTCAACATAATACTTCTTTGTAGAGTAAAATTCAAGAATGCTCAGAAGAATATTTCCATTAAAAGATACTGGATGAAGCGCAAATATCAAGGATATTCCACTAATTTCATGGAGTATAGAAGTAAAAACTTTAACCAACTGAGTATAATAAGGAATGGAATAACAAAAGAAATCACCAGGCATGCGATACACCGCACATGTAGGTTATTCCAAAAGAATAATAATTAACGGAACCAGTCCCAAGCATAAAACGCAAGATGAGGATATTCCAATGAGAATAATAAAGACGTAAATCAGTCCAAAGATAAAACGCACGGACATGATATTCCAATGAGAATAATAAAAAGCGGAATCAGAATTAAAAAACGCATGCATGCAGGATATTCCAATGAGAATAATAAAGACAAAATCGGTCCGGCGTAAAATGCATGTACAGAATATTCCAACAGAATAATAAAGGCGGAATTAGGTCGCGTAAAAGCATGCATACATGATATTCCAATGAGAATAATAACGAATGGAATAATGTAAGAATTTCACCAAGTATAGGGTAGCAGCGTGATCTGAGTTATTCCAATAGAATAATAAATAATTGAATAATGAAGTTCTCTTCATGAATACAAAAGAAATAAGACCCTACCGTAAAAAAAGCTGGATATAAGAGTAGGAAGTAGCAGAATACTTTTCTTCTTTCTCTCTACAGAGTTTCAAATGAATTAAGTAAAAAATAATGAAGGAATGAGCTTCTATTTATGTAAGAATAGTATCGCATAGTAACTAATTCATGAACGGTCCAGATTGATTTAATAAAATATTCTAATAAAACAAAATCTTTTAAATAAAATATAATATATAAATTATATATATATATATATATATATATATATAACGCTACGATAACTCACGGGTTGCTACCCCGTGATTACCATCGACTAAAATTTCAACTATCAAATATATATATAAATATATATAAAACATATAGTACTCCCACCATCCTTTTTCTTCTTCTTCAATACCACCGTGAATCCCTTTCCCATTTGTCAACTTAAGCACCCACACATACTTCTATATATATAATATATATATATATATATATATATATATATATATATATATATATATATATATATATCTGTAATAACTTTCCAACCGATTATTTTGAAAAATTGGTAAATGGGGGTCCATAAATTCAAAAATATCTGAGCAATAATTGAACAAAATCGAGTGACTTCTCACGTAAGCATCAATAATCAATACAAGGTGTGCTTCTTATGAAACCAATGTATTCATCGTACTTTTAACTCAAGGGTGTTTCAACAGTAAGCAGTAAAACTTCCGCCCTTATTTTCATAAAAAGATATTTTTGTCGTTTTCTCAATCAAATAATAATTCCGTTGTGGGGTCCACTAATGATTGTCTTGGTTGCATACGAATATTCCCTGTTAAAACGAATATTCCCCGACCAAACGAATATTATATAACAACTTGCGTACTTTGCAAAATTTATAAATATTACCCACAACTATAACATTATATCAAATTCATTCCATAATATTTAAAAATGATATTTATAGAAAATTCATTTTTATTTCTAAAAGTTGGGGTCTTACAATCTCCCCTTCTTATGAAATTTCGCCCTCGAAATTAGGGTACATACCTGGTATGTCGAAGAGGTAAGGATACCTTGATTTCATTTTAGATTCTAACTCCCAAGTCATTTCCTCAACATCGTGGTTTCTCCACAAAACTTTGACTTGAGGTATAACCTTGGAGCGTAGAATATGTTCCTTCTTATCCAAGATTTGAACTGGAACCTCTTCATACGTCAAATCTTCCGCTATTTCATCCGGTTCTAACTCAATAATGTGGTTTGGGTCTTCCACATATTTACGTAACATGGATATGTGAAAAATGTTATAACACGAGACATACTTTGCAGTAAAGCGAGTCTATAGGCCACAGTTCCTACTCGATCGAGGATTAAAAATGGGCCGATGAATCGAGGATTGAGCTTTCCTCTCTTTCCAAATCTCGTAACTTCTTTCCATGGAGCAACACATAACAACACATGATCTCCTATATCGAATTCCACGTCCTTTCGATGAAGATCATCATAACTCTTTTGTCGATCTTGTGAGGTTTTTATACGTTGTCGGATCATCTGAATCTTTTCCGTAGTCATACGTACCAATTCCTGTCCCAACAACGTTGCTTCACCCACCTCATCCCAGCATACTGGAGAACGACATTTTCTTCCATACAACGCCTCAAATGGAGCCATGCCAATACTTGCTTGATAACTGTTGTTGTAGGAAAACTCCACCAATGGTAAAAACTTATCCTAACTTCCCTTGAAGTCAAAGACACAGAGTCTTAATAGATCTTCAAGAGTTTGAATCGTCCTCTCCGACTGTCCGTCAAAAGTCGAGGATGATATCTTTGAAGCTAAATCGTAAATCCGTGCCCATAGCTTTTTGCAAACTAACCCAAAATCTTAAAGTGAATCTTGGGTCTCGATCGGAAACTATGGATGGCATACCATGTAATCTTACAATCTCGCGTTTATGTACATATCGAAGCAAGACGTTCAAGTGTATAAGTTTCTCATATCGGTAAGAAATGAGCAGACTTGGTCAACCTATTAACAATGACCCAAATCGCATCTATGCCTTGAGAAAACTTGGGAAGACCGGTAACGAAATCCATGGTAATGTGCTCCCACTTCCATTCTGGAATTTCAAGTTGTTGCAATGGACCTTTTGGTACTTGATTCTCCGCCTTGACTCGTTGACACGTTAAACACCTTGAAATAAACAGCGCTATCTCTCTCTTCATATTGCCCCACCAAAATGTATGTCGAAGATCATGATACATTTTGGTACTCCTAGGATGGATTGCAAACGGTGTGTTGTGCGCCTCCATCATGATTTTATACTTTAACTCAAGATCGATAGGAACACAAAGTCTGGAGTTGACTCGAAGTATTCCTTCTTCATCGATTCTTGCTTTCGGCATAGCACCTTCTTGTATTTTCTTCCTCATACGCATCAGCTCCAGGTCTGTAGCTTGAGCAGCTTTAACTTTATCGATTAAAGTTGGTTCTACTCGTATATTCGTCATCATCACGTGAGTCCCTAGAGTCTTTATCTCTATCTCCATCCTTTGTAAGTCATACAAAATGGGTCTTTATGTTGACAATATTTCACTCGTACCCGCATATGATCTTCTACTCAATGCGTCAGCTACCACGTTCGCTTTTCCAGGATGGTATTGGATGGTATGATCATAATCTTTTAACAATTCAAGCCAACGTCGTTGTCGCATGTTGAGTTCCTTTTGAGTGAAGAAATATTTGAGGCTTTTATGATCCGAAAAGATCTCCACTTTCTCCCTATAAAAGTAATGCCTCCAAATTTTAAGTACGAAGACAACAGTTGTTAACTCTAGATCATGAGTAGGATAATTCCTCTCATATTCTTTGAGTTGTCAAGAAGTATAGGCTATGAATTTCCGATGTTGCATGAGAACACATCCTAACCCTTTGCCCGAAGCATCACTGTAGATGACAAATCCCTCCGAGCCAGATGGTATTGTCAGAACAGGTGCTGAAATGAGTCTCCTCTTGAGTTCTTGAAAACTCTTCTCGCATTCCTCGCTCCAATCAAATTTTGTATCTTTTCGAGTCAGCTGAGTTAATGGAGTAGCGATTCAAGAAAATCCTTCTACGAATCTCTGATAATAACCAGCTAAGCCAAGAAAGCTACATACTTCGGTCACTGATTTAGGTTGCTCCTAGCTTTAAATAGCTTCAATCTTTGCTGGGTCAACAGATATTCCATGACTTGATACTACGTGCCCAAGGAATGCTATCTCCTCAAGCCAGAACTCGCATTTCTTTAACTTGGCATAAAGCTTGTTTTCACGAAGCTTTTGGAGTATCAGCCTCAAGTGTTGCTCATGATCTTCACGGCTTTTGGAATATATGAGGATGTCATTAATAAAGACGACCACAAAGTGATCCAAATATTCCTTGAATACTCGGTTCATCATATCCATGAAGGCAGCAGGAGCATTAGTCAATCCAAAAGACATGACTAAAAATTTATAGTGTCCGTACCGAGTTCTGAAGGCAGTCTTTGGAATATTCTCAGTTTTAACCTTCAACTGATGATATCCAGAACGAAGATCGATCTTTGAAAAGAATTGTGCTCCTTGCAACTGGTCAAATAGGTCATCAATGCGAGGCAACGGGTACCTATTTTTGATGGTGACATGGTTCAATTCCCGGTAGTCAATACAAAGTCGCATACTCCCATCTTTCTTCTTCACGAATAGAACAAGAGAACCCCAAGGAGACGTACTAGGACGAATGAAACCAATGTCTAACAATTCCTACAACTGGGTCTTTAACTCCTGAAGTTCAATAGGAGCCATTTGATATGGGGCTTTGGAAATGAGTTTTGTACCGGGTTCAAGGTCGATACAAAATTCAATTTCACACTCTGGGGGTAGGCCATGAAGTTCTTCAGGGAATACGTCATGAAATTTATTGACAACAGAAATATCATTCAAAACTGACATATTTTTGTTTAGATCCGTGACATGAGCTAAAGAAAGCTTGACATCCGTTTTTCAATAAACAAATAGCTTTATGGCTTGAAATGACATTGATTGATTTTAACGGTTTAGTTATTTGAATTTGCATAATAGGTTGGTTAGGAATATGAAAGCTATCAACCTTACGAAAATAATCAACTTTTGCATGATGAGTAGTTAACCAATCAATCCCTAGAATCACGTCAAATGCAAGTATTTTCAATGAAATAAGATCGACAGGTAATGTGAGGGTACCAATTTGAACCAAACAAGACTTATAAATAGTGGATGTAATGAAGGTTTCTCCCAACGGAGTTTCAACAGATAAGTTAAAGTCTAATTTCTCCAGAGTCAAATTTAATCGTTGAGCGCAAGTAGGAGAAATAAAAGAATGGGTAGAACCGATATCAAATTAGGTATAGACTTCGCTACAGTTTATGATAAGCTTACCCGTGATGACCTTGTTCGGGTTCCTTGCTTTCTTGGAGGTCACAACAAATGCTCTCCCTTGCACCACCGGCTTTGACTTTTCTGGGACGGCCTTTGGTGCCTCCATCCTAGCTGAACTTGTCTTCAGTGAACGACAAAATCGGGCTAGGTGACCTTCTCTTCCAAAATTATAACACTCTTTGGATGGCATCGTGTAGTTTGGACTGATATGTCCCTCCCCTCCGCATTTGAAGCATATGATAGGTGGTCGTTCTCCTTCCTTAACCACGGTTGCTGGTGCTGACATCTTTCCATCATTGTTGAATCTCCTTTTCTTGAATTGTTCATTTTTACTGTCTTAGCCATGATTACCACCGAAGTGGTTACAATTTTTGGCATGTTGATTCCCTCCACGTTTGTTTTCACCGCTTCGATAACTGATACCACTGGAATTTTCATGCTGCCGTCTACTTTCTCTTGGTTGCGTTGACTCGTTACCGCGCTCCAATAATTGAGCCCTCTTTACAACATCTGTGTACAAAAACAGTTTATGACAAATAAGATATTGACGTATCTTCGATTTCAAACCTCTTAAAAACATTCGCGTCATTCGCTCCTCATTATCGACCAAATGGGATGCAAACCGGGATAACTCCGCAAATTTAGCCTCGTATTGTGACACGGTCATATTGTTTTGTTCCAACTTGATAAACTCCACCTCTTTCATGTGACGAATACTTTTGGGAAAGTACTTGTCGTTGAATAGTTCTTGGAACTTCTCCCAAGACATCTTGAGTGCGTCAGGCTGGGTACGTTTTACAGATTCCCACCAGTAATCCGCCTCATCACGCAACATGAAGGTGGCGAAGGGAACCTTTTGCTCCTCGGAGCATCCCAAGACATCAAATATCTTGGTGATCAACTTTATCCATGCTTCCGCCTTAAGTGGTTTTGGCTCTCCAATAAACTCCGGTGGTCCCAGCTCCTTGAATTATTTAGCGGTGACCGTCCGAGAGTTTCCAGTGTTTCCACCTATATTTTGGACAGGAGCCGCTCTCGCCTGTTGTTGCATGAATTGCATAAAGCCTCTGAACAATCCATCATTCATCATTTGGTCAGTGTTGTTGTTTGCCTGAGGTTTGTCGCCTTCGTGATGCACATTATCCTGATTATTGATCTGTGGAGACTCAACGGTCTCCTGTGCTCCATTGCTATTCCCAACATTCTCAGATGTCATTTTTAGATACTGCCATAAAATAAAGGTTAATTAACATATAACATATTATCCCTATACTTTGACCGACCAATTAAATACCAAATAAACTTAGGTAGGTCATACTAGCGAAGGAATTCACCGTCTCTCCCCTCCTAGTTCTAGTCTCACATCTTAGCCAGGGATCATATCCCTAAGCTTTGATAGCAAGAATGTGGACGTCCCAAAAGCAATGTATATATCACCTATTCTCGAGTCACCAAATACATGGTACAGAATACAAATACAATCTTTAAATATACAACATAAGCTGTGAGTTTCAATACAAACATTGTCTTCTAGACAGTATTAAAACTCAAAATAAGTCCTCAATACATTTATTAACACACTATTTCACATAATAGTGAGGACTACTAATGCTATCCTCTAGACCATCTCTCCGTTCCCCGACTCGTCCCAACTATATTCTCATTTCCTGAAGAGAACAGTGAAAGAAATGGTGAGCTCAACTAGCCCAGTAAGAAATATTATGACTAAGATAAAGCAGAATAAATTATCCTTAGTCTTCAATAGTGTTAAACTGATACAATATAACAACCATCAAGTTTAACTGCAGTGGAACAAGCAATCCATTAAAAGAGTCAAGTAGAAAATAAAATCTACCATCTTTGATGATTTAAAAGGTTTTCATCATCAAGTATCGCCGAGACTCAAATTTTAATAAATAATCCACATCATCAAATCACCCCTGCACTACGGCCAAGGATATTCTTTAGTATCACGACCACAAATTATCCATGCACTACGGGCCAAGGACATTCGTGTATTCATTAATGGTCATGATCATGCCAACAACTATCCATCAATGCATTACGGGCCAATGAGGACTTTTTTCACATCATTTGTAACATTACGGTCATGATTACACCGAATAATCCCTGGTCATAATCATACCAAGTCCATCTATGCACTATAGGCCACAGATGACTTTCAACAGAATATAAACATGAGGATGATGATAATGATATAAGAATTCAATAAAACAAGTTCAAGAATTAATTTATCCAGGAACCATTAACGTCCAAATTGTCAACATGATACTTCTTTGTAGAGTAAAATTCAAGAATGCTCAGAAGAATATTTCCATGAAAAGATACTGGATGAAGCGCAAATATCAAGGATATTTCACTAATTTCATGGAGTATAGAAGTCAAAACTTTAACCAACTGGGTATAATAAGGAATGGAATAACAAAAGAAATCACCAGGCATGCGATAGACCGCACAGGCAGGTTATTCCAACAAAATAATAATTAACGGAACCAGGTCCGGCGTAAAACGCATAGACAAGATATTCCAACAGAATAATAAAGACGGAATCAGGTCCGACGTAAAACGCACAGATAGGATATTCCAACAGAATAATAATGACGGAATCAGGTCCGGCGTAAAACGCACAGACATGACATTCCAACAAAATAATAACGAATGGAATAACATAAGAATTTCACCAAGTATAGGGTAGCCCGCGTATACAGGTTATTCCAACCGAATAATAAATAATGGAATAACAGAAGTTCTCTTCATGAATACAAAAGAAATAATACCCCTTACTATAAAGAAACTGGATATAAGAGTAGGGAAGTAGCAGAATACTTTTCTTCTTTCTCTCTATAATTTTCTCTCTCTAGAGTTTCAGTGAATTCGTAAAAAATAATGAAGGAATGAGCTTCTATTTATAGAAGAATAGATCGCATAAGTAACTAATTCATGAACGGTCAGATTGATTTACTTTTAAACAGACGGTCAGATTGATTTAATAAAATATTCTAATAAAACAAAATCTTTTAAATAAATATAATATATATATATATATATATATATATATATATATATATATATATATATATATATATATAACGCTCGATAACTCACGGGTTGCTACAATCTGAGTGATTACCATCTCAAATTAAAATTTCAACTATCAAATATATATATACATATATATAAAACATATAAGTACTCCCACCATCCTTTTTCTTCTTCTTCAATACCACCGTGAATCCCTTTTCCCATTTGTCAACTTCAAGTACCCACGCATACTTTTATATTTATAATATATTATATATATATATATATATATATATATCTGTAATAACTTTCCACCGATTATTTTGAAAAATGGGTAAATGGGGGGTCCATAAATTCAACAAATACTGTAGCAATAATTGAACAAAATTGAGTGACTTCTCACGTAAGCATCAATAATCAATACCGTATGCCATCAGGTAACCACGCCAGACATCGTACTTTTAACACTAGGTGTTTCAACAGTTAACAGTAAAACTTCCGCCTTTATTTTCATAAAAAGATATTTTTGTCGTTTTCTCAATCCGACAATAATTCTGTTGTGGGGTCCACCAATGATTGTGCCGTCGTATGAATATTCCCTGTTAAAACGAATATTCCCCGACCAAACGAATATTATATAACAACTTACGTACTTTGCAAAATTTATAAATATTACCCACAACTATAACATTATATCAAATTCATTCCATAATATTTAAAAATGATATTTATAGAAAATTCATTTTTATTTCTAAAAGTTGGGGTCTTACAAGACGGTTGTCATTCGGCCTCATCAATGCCGGAGCCACCTATCAACGAGCTATGATAGCTCTTTTCCATGACTTAATGCACAAAGAGATCTAGATCTACGTGAATGACATCATTGTCAAGTCCCGGAAGGAGGATGACCATCTAGACCATCTTAGAAAATTGTTCAATAGGTTGCGTAAGTACAACTTGAAGTTGAATCCAGCTAAATGCGCCTTTGGCGTTAAATCAGGAAAGTTGCTAGGATTTCTAGTCAGCCACAAGGGGATTGAGCTGGATCCTGTCAAGATCCAAGCCATCACAGAAATGCCCATTCCTCAGACAGAGAAGGAAATACGGGGATTTTTGGGAAGAATCAACTTCATTAGCGGTTTATCTCCCCAACTCGAGAGCAACTTTGAGCCAATCTTCGTTATTAAGGAAGAACTCCTCCATGAAATGGAATGAGGAGTGTGAAAAGGCCTTCCTTACAATCAAGAAACAGCTAGTCAAAGCTCCCGTTTTGGTACCACCCAGGGATGATGTTCCCCTGTTTATGTACCTGTTTATAAGTGACAATGCTATGGGCTGCATTCTGGGACAGAAGGACGATAGAGGCCAAGAAAGAGCTATCTATTACCTCAGCAAAAGGTTCAGCAGCAGTGAACACAAGTACACTCTGATCCAAAAGACGTGTTGTGCTTTAGCATGGGCTTCCCATGAGGTTACAACATTACCTCCATGGTCACACAACCCATCTCATATCCCGCGTGGATCCTCTAAAGTACGTGTTCAATAAACCCATGTTAAATTGCCGGCTGTCCAAATGGCAGTTGATCCTACAACAATTTGACATCGTATATGTTACTCAAAAGTCCATCAAAGGTTAATGAATTGCAGATCAACTGGCCGCTGCACCTTCACGGGATTTCAAACCCTTGGAAACATATTTCCCCGATGAAGGAGTAATGATAGTGCAGCAACACCATCAGTACAATACGCGCCAATCATGGAAGATGTATTTTGATGGAGCTGTTAATATGGAAGGTTCTCGAGGCGAGCAGCGATTCTAGTATTCGTGCACGGTGAGTAGTATCTTGTTCTTGCTAAATTACGGTTTTGTCAAAGACGAACAATACGAATCGAGTATGAAGGTCGTTCTCTCAGGCTAAAACTTGCCCGTTCAACGGGCATCGGTGATGCTAATCGTCTTTGGAGATTGAGTTGGTAATCAGACAATCCACCGGAATCTATCAAACCAAAGAGCTACATTTGCCGCCTTACCATCGGCAGGTTCTAAAGATGGCTTTGGAGTTCGAAGAGATCTCCTTTCTACACATTCCTCGTAATAGGAATGACTTTGTGGACACATTAGCAACTTTAGCCTCCTTGATTCACATATCAGATAAGGAACACTTACCAAGCATCACAATTTCCCTGAACAAGGCCCCAGCCTATAGGAATTACGTTGGAGAAGTATCAGATGAGCTACCTCCCATCCAACATCCTAGGTATCAGCATATCAAGGAATATCTACGAGATTGATCTACACCTGCGGAGGCGAACCTGACTGAGAAAAGGCGGGTCCATCGAATTGCTATGAAATTCTACCTGAGTGGAGATGCGCTCTACAAAAGAGATGAAGGACTAGGTCTCCTCAGATGTTTAGACAAAGATCAAGCCCAAAGGCTTATGGATGAAATCTATGGTGGAGTCTGTGGCCCCCACATGAGTGGCTCCCTCCTTGTCAAAAAAGTCCTCAGGACGGGACATTATTGGCTATCTCTCAAAGTTGATTGCAATGACCACGTTAGGAGATGCTATCAGTGCCAGATTCATGGGAATGCTATACACGCCCCTCCACGGGAACTCCATAATATGAGTTCACCCTGGCCCTTCTCAATGTGGGGAATGGACGTTATCGGGCCCATCGAGCCTAAAGCCAGTAATGGTCATCGGTTTATCTTCACCATGATCGACTACTTCACCAAGTGGGTAGAAGCAGCCTCCTTCCCCAGGGTTACTAAAGAAGTCATGATTGCATCGTAAACAACAATGTCATTTCGACACGGACAACCGAGAGGTGATTGTGTCAGACAATGCCAAGAACCTCAACAACAAAAGGATGGAGTAATTATGCAGTAAATTCCACATCAAGCATCTCAACTCTGTCATCTATCGTCCAAAGATGAATGGTGCGGTTGAAGCGGCTAACAAAAACATCAAGAAGATTATGAAAAAGAAATGGATGACTAAGATGCAAAAGATGTCGCCAGATCCTACAACAAAAAAGTCTGGCTACAGCAGTTTAAACAACATGACTTGGTATTGAAGAAAATCCTTGACAACCAAGATCAATCTAAGGGAAAATTCGCTCCTAACTGGGAAGGCCCGTTTGTTGTCAAAGAAGTATTGACAGGAGGCGCTCTCAGATTGCAAGAAATGGATGGCGATGAATTTCCACAACTCATCAACTCAGACGCCGTGAAACAGTACTATGTCTGAAGTAATTCGCAAACACCCTGATGCAGAATCATCAGGTCACCAGCCACTCCGGTTCTTTAACCCTTTACCACGTACAACTTTCTTACACTTTGCCCCTCAGGGAAACCTACATTTCAAGCCAGCAGCCTGGCTCTTCTCTGCGTTCCTACAAACTTAGGTCATCCCGTCGCAGATTGAACCTCTCGCACTTGCAATTTGGCTACCCATACATGGGATCAAAGATCTCATACCTGTAGTTTATCCTCAACCTAGGATTAAACTTTCTCCTCCCCGCACTCTAACCTGCACATGGGATTACGCTTTTCATCTCGCCCTGAGGGGCAAACTACGTCGACCTGATCTCCTATTCAATAGGAGTACGTAGGCAACCATGTCACATGGCCCGGTCGCAATAAAACAAAAACAATAAAAACATTTCTACCCTTACAAAAACAAAAACAACCAAAAACATTCCTACACCATTTCTGCCATATACAACATTGAACCTCTTACACCAGGTTCGAACTACGCAGACCTGATCTCCTCTTCAATAGGAGTACGTAGGTAGCCATTCATGGTGCGGTCTCATCCCCTACCAAAACACAAACCCTTGTCAGTTGGTACTGGGATCATCCTTCGATCCACCATATTTTATTGGCTTCAGACCAAAGGGATGGAATTACCTGAACTCCTCCCAAATAGGAGATTAGGCGACCATCTAAGCTGCGGTCATACCTTGAAGAGCAACACCAATCCATAAGAGGTGGAATTAACTAGGCTTCTCATAAATAGAAGTACTGGCAACCATCTGTGGTGCAGTCAATCTCAGAGAGGAAAGCTACACTCCTCTCCACATTTTCATCCAGAAACCAGTCCCAAGACACCAAAGATGGTAGGGATACACATAGATCGATGATCCATTCTGAACTATCCAGAGACAACTCAATGTCCATCCACCTAGGAGGAATTCAGAATACATCAAGACCACAAGCCCTGAAGCAGCAGGCAAAATATCAAGCAAATAGCAAGGCATGTCTAAAAGGGAAGTGATCCAAAAATATATTTCCCTGTCATATATAATGTTGTTTGATCTATACAATGTAAACTGTACATGACAAAATGGCTAAGCTAGTCTGTGCAGGAATATACAAGCTCATCAACAAGTCAGGGTATATGCGAGCTAACAAGCCCAACATGGAGTCCCTCTCAGAAGAAGGAGGCGAAGCTGTGGTCTCCTGTATGAGAATATCCACACGACCCAACAGATCTGCAGCCATCTGCATGGTGACTATATGATCATCAATATATGCGCTCATTTCTGCGATCATGCCGGTGGTAAGGACCTCATGCGAGATTATCTATGATAAATGCCTACATCCGAGGCAGAGATATAACACTATCTCGCTCAACTATCACTGCATCTCTGGCTGATCTAGCCTCATCCCGCTCAACAACAGTGGCATCTCTGCGAGCTAATGCCTCGTCTCTCTTTAATAGAGCTGCGTCTCTCCCATCAAGGGTAGTCAACATCATAGATCGAGCCTGATCTCTCTCAAAGGTCATCAGATGAAGACTTTGCTCTAAGTACTGTGCCGAGTGCTGAATCACAACAATACTGGTACTAGGAGAATCTGGAAGAAATGCTGGCCTTCTAAGGTAAAACCTTGAGTCTGCACATCACTCATTGGTAGTCACCCGACCACGAGGTATACTCTGCCAATGATCTCATTTGTTACAAACCACATCCGGCAATACCTTATACAGGTCCGATGCCGCCAACTCTGGGTCATTACCCTAAATGAGTCCCCGACGGGGGTTACAATGTGAGTCCCCGCGGGGGTTACAACGTGAGCCCCGACGGGGGTTACAAAGTGAGTCCCCGACGGGGGTTACAATGTGAGTCCCCAACGGGGGTTACAACGTGAGTCCCCAATGGGGGTTACAACGTGAAGCCTTGGCAAGGGATTACAAAGTACATTCAAGCCGTTGACACACATATCAACGAAGGTCAAGCAACCTTGACGTTATTTCAGCCGATAGCGATTAAACCTATCAGAGCTCTAAAGCTATTCGAGGATTTCATGCTCAATTGCTCTTATTCCCCAGCGGTACCCCGGCGGGGATTACAACGCATGTTCAGCCATTGATTCACACGTCAGCGAAGGTCAAGCAACCTTGACAAGTTACCCACAAAATCTCAGCCGTTGATTCACACGTCAGCGAAGGTCAAGAAGCCTTGACAGTATATCCCACATGATTCTTTTTTCAGCCGTTGATTTACTTGTCGGTGAAGTACACGTCAACGAAGGTCAGACATCCCTAACAGCATTTGCTGTTGGTAGTAAATCCAACAGAATCTTGACATATCCTGGCGATACTAACCAGGAGGGGTCAACGTTATCAAAGAGGATAGATGATGGAATATGTTATACACATCCTCAAACAGACCAAGCTTTATCCCCACAGATCTCTTACACATAAGAGGTACATCTTCAGGATCAAGTCATAATCGAAGACACATGAATTTGGTGATAACTCCAACATCAACATCCTAACAAATTTGGCTTATACATAAAATCTGGTCAGCATTGCCAATCCCCAGTTGAAGCAACAGGGATCCAATAATCATCCCCAGCATGTTGCGCTGCAACCCCATACACATACATCATACATTTGCATCCTTTTGCTACCCATAGTACCATATTTGTCTTGTTGCGTTTTAAGTGTCTAGGATTCTTTATCCTACCCATGCATCGCCATGCATGAGTATGATAAAGAGGGGTATCTCTAGACACTCGAAATTTTCTATACTACTGTCACTAACATTGCAGGAGGACAGATTCGTCTTTTAAGAGAGAACCCTGAAAGACAATCCAAATCCATACCGGATACTATCGGAAGTTCAACATCAACCCCAGATCACATTCTGGGAGTAACAATTCTAACCTCGGAGATAACCCCGAGGCGTGAAGATCCAATACTGGAACACATCAGAGAAGACCGATTAATCTCGGAGATAACCCCGAGGTATCCAATCTCAGTCCCAACCATGGGAATAGCCACCAACCTTGGTGATAACCCCAAGGAATGCAGTTTCGGCGATAACCCCGGAAATTCTTGTTTCAAATGCAACTAGCTTCAATCTCGGTGCTCACAATGAGATACACTGTACCAACTCGGAGATAACATCGGGAAGACAAGCACACCTCAAAGATGACAATGAGGACCTTCAACAATTGCAGCAGTCCAATCTCAGCGAAGTCTGAGCAACGTCTGCTTTATCAGCCCAATCCGGTGATAACACCGGTGAGGGGTAACATCGTCATCTAGCCAACGCGATGCAATACCACGTCGTCTCAACATCTCTATGCAATGATGTCCCACAAGACTAATCAATCCCGAGTGACTATTGTACGGGGTAACGGATGAAAGTTGAAGCTTGAAGACCGGAGGGCATCGTCCCATCTTCAATGACTTCGTACAAGCTCTATTCCCATGACATCGTACAACTCTCGACAACGGCGGTTCAAAATAGGTCATGTATACCTCAAACAGATTCCCGGATTGCACTTCTAAAAGTTTGAGTGGACATTACAGTGCCCGAGTGCATGTACTTTGAGACGACCCGACCCGAAAAACTCGGGCCCACCCGGGTTGCCTCTAGTACACCTGCGGCTAAATTTCCTATAAATAGAGGGCTTGGGAATGCCCATTTTGCAAGAGAAAAAGGCGAGGAAGCCCTCGCCCAATTTGCTCGAGACTCACCCCATGCGATGTACTTTCCCTTTTAAACACTGTGAGCTCATATATAGCCCTTTTGTACCTACAAAAGTCAAGTGTTTACCCACTCTAAAGATATAGAAGTCTTCTTTTGGCCACATTTGTAAGCCTTCTCACACACTTTAGAGTCTTTCTCTTCATCTCTGCACACACCCTTCTACATGTTGAGAGTCGTGTTGTTTACTTTTTCCCGGACTTCGGTCCGTGGTTTCATTTCAGTCTATATATATATATATACATATATATTGACTAACATTATCGAGTTATGCCTTGATTGAGCCTAGACTTGCCCTGGAGGCGTTTATTTGCTTTTATATATATATATATATATATATATATATATATATATATATATATATACACACATTTATATATATTAATGTGTATATAGGTATATATATATATTAAAGTAATAACGCAATGCAATCAAGTCTAAGCTCATCGATATATTAACTGCAGTGAATAACTTTGTTCGATGAGCCTGAACTTGGCCTCATTGCGTTTATTGCTTTAATATATATATACCTATATATATATTAAGCGTATGTTTGACTTGCTCGATGAGCTTGGATTTTATATCCTATATGCGTTTATTTGCTTTTTATATATATATATATATATATATAAAAAATGATCAAGTAAGGATCCTTTACTTTCTTAAAATGAGGACTTTTTTTTTTTTTTTTTTTTTAAAACAACTAAAACAAAGTTTAATATTTTATGGAACTGAAATTTTTCCATAATATAATGTTTTTATGTAATTTGGATACCTATGCCAAAAATGTATATACGATGTACTACCGCATGCATCGCATATACCTATTTTGTTATACGTATCCAAATCACATCTAAAAACATCGTATTATATAAAAATTGGGATTGCATAAAATATTAAAATTTTTTTAGTTGTTTTAAAAAAAAAAAAAAAAAAAAAAAAAAAAAAGTCCTCATTTTAAGAAAGTAGGGATCCCTTATGTGATCCTAACAGATATATATATATATGAATTGTGGTCGAACTCATTCGATGAGCCTGGATTTACATCAGGTGCGTTTATTCCTTTTTATATATATATATATATATATATATATATATATATATATATTTTTAAATCCCACAGAGTTTACTTTGTGGTGGTTGATCGCTTTTCTGACTTTCTTTACGTTTCATCCTCGCTCGAGTTTACTTGTGGCAGTTGATCTCTTTGTATGACTTTATTTACTTTTTTGTCCCTTTGGAGTTTCCTTCATGGCGGTTGACCGTATTTATAGCTTTATTTACGTTTTGTCCCGCCTGGAGTTTCCTCCGTGGCGGTTGATAACTTTTAACAGCTTTATTTACATTTATGATCCCCCATGGAGGTGCTTCGTGGTTGGTGATCATGTCTGTATATTTATATTTACAGCTTTTATATATATACCTGCTTACTACTTTCATAAAAATTGCAGTATTCTATGCTCTTAGGAATCATGTGATCACAGATTCATCCTATTGAATCTAGATTCAGTTCCCGTGATGGACATTTTCAGCTGTAAGCGGCTTGTAATTTATTCTGCATTGTCTGAATTTCCTTAGATGGTTTCCATACCCACGAGGAAGTCGGCAGTATTTTGTATATTATTTTCGAACGGTTGCCTCGCATTCGTAAAAATAAAATCAATCAAGCCGAACACTTAATAAAATAGGAGTGTAAAAGGTCTCAATTACTATTGAGCATCAGGGTTTGAAAAAAACCTTTTTATAAAACATCATTGCTATATCTTGTTAAAAACTGAATTTTTACATAAATTCAAACCCTGTGTATATAGGTTCGAACGAGGCCTCGCACTACTTCCAAATAACAGCACATTGACCCACACACACACACATTCAGATAATAGTTTCTTGAAAAGAGGCGGTCACCATGGTAACATGGATGTCGGGGTGCCTAACACCTTCCCTCCGCAGATAACCAAGTCCCCAGGACCCTAATGAATCTTGGTTTCAATCGACCAGATATAGAAGTTGTCACATCACTAGGTCAATGTGCAAACCTTTTCTCGATTGTGTTGGTACAACCATTTAAAAAACCAATGGCGACTCTTAACAGATCCATCGTCGACATTATACATGTCGGACCTTTTTCACTTGTTTTTTTCAAACAAATCTCACCTAAAATGAGAACGCCAAAGAATAAGTAACGCAAAGGGACATCTAAAAATCCCGACATCGACAATCATTACGGAGAGAACTATGAGATATACACGGACCATAAGAATCTAAAATATATCTTCACACAAAAGGAGTTGAATATGAGACAAAGGAGATGGCTGGAGTTGATAAAGGATTACGACTGTGAAATCCTGTATCACCCTGAAAAAGCCAATGTAGTGGTCGATGCCTTGAGTAGGAAGGGTCAGGAAAAGTTATCTATGTTAACGACTCAAACTAAGTTAATAACATATATAGCTAGGATGGAGTTGGAGGTGAAGTTACTGAGTGAATTGGGGAAGAGGTTGTTTACAACAGAGATTCAATCTACCATTGTATAGAGAGTCAAGGAGGTGCAACTTCGAATTGAAGAGTGTGACCAGATGATGAAGCGGTTAACCGAAGAAAAAGATATTAAGTATAGTCTTAATAACGAAGGGTTATTACGATTAGAAGGAAGAATTTGGGTTCCAAATGAGACGAAGTTAAAGAAGCAAGTGTTACAAGAAGCTCATAGTTTGAGGTACTCGATTCATCCTGGTAGTACTAAGATGTATCAAGACCTTCAACAGAGTTTTTGGTGGCCAAACATGAAGAGGGAGATAGCCGAATATATGAGTAGGTGCTTGACTTGTCAAAAAGTTAAGGCCGAACATCACGACCAAGTGGCTTGTTACAGTCATTGGAGATTCCGGAGTGGAAGTGGGAGCATATCACGATGGACTTTTTGGTGGGACTTCCAATTACTCAGAAGGGGTATGATGCGATTTGGGTAATAGTGGACCGGTTGACGAAGTCGGCTCATTTTTTGTCAATAAGGGTTAAGTATAACTTAGACCAGTTAGCTAAGCTTTATGTTAAGGAAGTCATTTCCAGACATGGAGTACCAGTTTCGATTGTGTCAGATCATGATCCATGATTCACGTCAAACTTTTGGATGAGTCTGCAAGAACAGATGGGAACGCAACTGAAGTTGAGTACGGCTTATCATCCACAAACTGATGGGCAAAGCGAGAGAACAATTTAGACGCTAGAAGATATGTTGAGATCTTGCGTCATTGATTTCAAGGATAGTTGGGATGATCATCTACCATTAGTAGAGTTTGCGTATATCAACAGTTATCATGCAAGCATAGGCATGCCACCTTACGAATCTCTATACGGAAGGAAATGCAGAACACCTTTGTGTTGGGATGAAGTGGGAGAACGCCGAATGCTAGGACCTGAATAGGTGCAGCAGACAACGGATATAGTGAAGCAGATACAGATGTGTCCCGTGGTAGCTCAAGACAGATAGAAGAAATATGTGGATTTGCATCGAGTGAATAGAGAATTTGAAGTAGGTTCGTATGTATTTTTAAAGGTATCCCATAGAAAGGAAAGATACGCTTTGGAAAGAAGGGAAAGTTAAGTCCAAGGTTTATAGGACCTTTTGAGGTATTAAAACGGGTAGGAGAGGTAGCTTACATAGTAGCATTACCTCCAGACCTAGAACGAATACATAACGTGTTTCACGTTTCTGTGTTACGTTCTTATAAGTCGGATTATAAGCACATAATAAAGTATGAGCCTATTCATATCGAGAAGGACTTGACGTATAAAGAAGTACCGATTCAAATCATTGATAGAAAAGAGCAAGTTCTGCGGAACAAAGTTATACCTTCGGTAAAGGTGTTTTGGAAGAACAACGATGCCGAAGAAGCAACGTGGGAACTTGAAGAAAAGATAAAGAAGATTTACCCTAAGTTATTTATGTAATGTAAGACGAGATTCAGGGGACAAAATCCTTATAAGGTGGGAAGGATATATGTAACGACCGAGAAATTCAGATTTATTGTCAAATAATTTTTTTAATTAAATAATGAATAAAATTATATTATATGTTATTATTATGTATTAGCAAGATGAATGTCATTTTGTAACCTAGATATATCGGAATGTCATAGTATTTTGGCTACGTTAGTGAATTAAAGTGTTTGAATTTCCAAGACGAAGAAAAATAATTCTGAATTTTTTTTTCTGAAAAACACTATTCATTGATTTCTGTTCGGGAATTATTTTTAAACTTCTGAGAAATACATAATGATAGACTATCAAGGGAAGATGGAATATGTAATAATAATTCACTTATGGCAAACGCAGTTTTTCGCCTGCGGACTTAATTAGAGAACGTTAGGTAAAGTGAAACGTTAATGAGTAAAAGGATGATCGTATGATACGTAAGTATTGTACGAAGTAATGAATACGAGTATGATACAAGGTATTATATGATTATGTATGAATAATGGTATATCGTATGTTGAATGAGTATATGAGTTAGTATACGAGGATAATACGTGTGTAATACATTATAAGGTATTAAGCCAAATGTAATGGACTTGTAGGATTGTGGAGAAAGTTGTAAAGTCCAATTAAGATTATGATAAAGCCCAAGTGAATTAATGTTAAGGCCCAAATGTTTGTTAAATGCAAGCCCAAAGTACAAGTTAAGTTAATTAAACTTAAAGCCCAAATTAAAAATCGGATCCATGGATCGATCCAATGGGTGAGGATGACCCATGGGGCAACCCATATTGGCCCCATGATCACATGGAACCATCTTTGTGACCAAGTAAAACGATTTACTTGGTGACCAAGGTTGGAATAGTAAGGAGGTGGCTAAGGAGGTGGAGAAAGGAGGTGGGGTGGTTTTATGACTATTATGCCCTCACCTTGATTTTCCTATAAATAAGAAAAGCTTGTTAGTTCATTTACTTGTTAATTTTCTACCAACAACTAAGTGCTTATTTGTTAGAGAGTATAAGTTAGAAAAGTTAGTCTTTCATAATACAAGGAAGAACAAGAGAACTTCAAAGGTAATGATCCTAGATTATTAATCTTCCCTCTCTTCAATTGTAATTTGTTAGAGAAGTGAGGATTGATGGAGTTTGTATGAATAAGAAAGAATGAGGATGGTTGTTAGAGAACTTAAACTTTAATAAACCATGTGAAGTGAAATCCAAAGTATAAAAATTATAAACCATTGAAAGTCATTAAAGAATTTGATTATGTTGTTGTTGATAAACAAGTTTAACACCGTCATTTATAGATATAGATTATACATGTTGTGACAATGGAATGAATCCATTTAGAAGGATGTAAAAATCTCAAATAACGAAGTTATGGCGGAATTTACGAGATTAGACGATAATCGTCGAAATCGTGAAATTGTCGGAATAGAAGTCAAATTTTGACATTTAACTCAGAAACGTTGGTTTTTGATGGGGTTGAGTCTCATTTGGCATTCTAGAGTTGCAGACTCGAAAATGACCAAATTCCGACTTAGAACGAAGAAACGAGTTTTGAACATTCACGAACGTTTATCGTTTTCGTTGAAAATGAATTAAAAGGTGAATTCTGAGTTAACAGATTCAAAAATGTAAAATTCTTGCATGAACACTTTGAGTATGTGATTTGTGAGCTAATGGCTTAAGTTCTGGAGCCGAGAAATTCACACCAAAAAATTATCTGTCCAAGTTGTCTGGTGCTGAGGACTGGCGCCAGTAAAGGCACAATTAGTGGCACCGCAGCATAAAGCATGTTTATGAGCTACTGAGAACTGGTGCCGCAGTTTGTAACCACAAAGAGGAAAGGTTGGCGCAAGTAAGCGGCGAGGTCGGGCTTGTGCATCGCAAACTCTTGTGCAAAGACGAGTTGATGATAAGAAGTTGGCGCCACAGCGCCAGCACTAGGTTTTGCACAGTAAAGAAAGCTTATGAAGATAGAAAGGGTTTCGTTGATTAATAATGAACTAGAACCTAAAGTAACCTTGTTTAAGATGTTTTAAACCTTAAGTAATGCAACTAAAGGTTGATGAATGAATAACGTAAACGTAAGAACAAGGTAATGCGATAAATCGTAACAAATGTTAAACAATCTAAAGCATGATTAGATTGAGAAGAAGGGTAAGATATAGTGATAACCTTACTTGATTATATGCGACCTAATGTGTTATGTTACATGATTATGTATTTTAGAAACCTTAAAGAATCGAAGAGAATTTGTATTGACTATAGAAGACGCCAAAGGCAAGTATTCTGACCCTTGTCTGAATTCTTTGGACAAGCTTTGTAGTTCATATATTTTACGCATGAATTGATGTATGATGAAGTCGAAGTCAATTCTTTCAGCTAGACTTAATGTATTTGTGGGTTTCTTATAATCTATTGAACTATGGTCAATGTTATTAAGTTTTGCCAAACTATGTTAGTGTGGTTTTCAAAAGAAGACTGAGTATGTGTTGGGTTTTCGGCACAAAAACGCATCGGAAATTTAAAAATAATCAAAGCAATTCCGAAACCCAAAACAGAATCCAAGCGAAACTGAAATTGATTCAGTGGTTTAGATATTATACCGATTATGAAAAAGTTCTGAAATAGCTTCGAATCCTTTACGCAACCCAATTAGAACCACGTCTCTATGGTATTCACACGAACGCCGCACGAACTGTCGAATGATTCTGTAATAAGAGGGACTTGCGGTACTAGCCACCAAAGGAATGATTATGAAACTGTTTTCTCTCTAGTCTCTCTCTAAGAGCGCCTAGGTTTTTCAATTATGATGTAACCCTAAAGTATGCTATATATCATATATATAGTAGTTAAAAGGAATTAATCAAATCAAAACCTAATTTCATAAAATCAATTTATATATATATATATATATATATATATATATCTTAATTAAGTCTTACTTAATTAATATACATATATATATATATACAATTATCCTTTTAATTTAAATTGTGATTTAAATAATATTAATCATATTAATATATTTAAATCCTTAAAATTTAAATTTATTCCTCGTTAAATTACGTTTACATGTGTGTGACCCTATAAGTTATTATTACGTTGGCAATAATTTTATAATCATATTATAAAATTATAAATAGTAATGCATCTAGTAATGCATCACTGCTACCCAAGTAATAATAAGATCGATGATTCGATGCAACCTTTTCGTGATCAATGTTTCAATGTAATTTAATCCTTTTAACCTTGACATCCTAGATTAAACTCGAGTCATGGAATATGTCATACTCTTCATAATTTAATCTGCGTTTTCTTGATCAATGAGTAGAGTATATGAAACAAATCACTATTTGATCATGGTCGTGCATTTCATAGTCCTACTCAATCAAGAGGCCTATGGATATCACCCCTAATATATAGGAGGGTTAAATTCCATCTAGATCACTCATATTCCTCACACGATTCATGATGTACCCAATAATCATCTTTATAGTCCACCCTATTAAAGGTGACATTTGATGATATCAAATTACATAAATTCTCGTGTAGTACTATAGTGATTTCAGGTCGGAGGACCATTACATCATTGTCACTATGAGAATCGCTAATGACAATTTGCATAATGTTCCACGTAGAATTCTCATGGTGGGTCCATCAAAGACATCGTTTTCAACACATACTTATGCATTGACTTAATATCTCATATATTTATGACCAATGAGATTTGGTCATCAGTCAATCCACACACTAGTCTCAATGCATCATTGTTGTCCTATCAATAATGGTACTCGACTAGGGACATTTAAGAGCAATGATACTAATTGTAATTATATAATCTCATGTTCAAGTCACATACTTGAAACTATATAAATTGTATCACTATTCTAAGGAATTTTATTATGTTAACATTTATATAACACAGTAAATAAAACCATAATAAAATCATTCATTTATTCAATCAAATATAATATCAAAATGTTAAGCAATTATATCAAATAATTGGCCTCTAGGGCATAAACTCTAACAGTATGCATGAATAAAAGTTTTGTCATCAAACGCCAAGCATGTGAGGTTGCCAAACCTTAAACGTATATACGTTTAAAGAAAGTAGTGTTGTACAACATAGAGTACTATAGGCTGATCACCTAGACGTGCTCATAAGATATGACGGACTTACGGACATGGTGTCGGGTTGTGCTTTTCAAAGAAAGAATGAAATGCTCAAGGTCTTGGACCGATATTGATGTTTAATGAATATTGGTCATTGCAAAATGTTTTAAAGAAAATAGAAGTGCTATTTTGAATTATCGATAATACTTCGTAACTATTGTTCAGTTATAGAAGATATATGATTTATATGATTCAAGCCTGTTGTTTAAATGAAATTGTCATACTTGCTGAGCTAGTTATGCTCATTCTTGCTTGAACCATATGAATGCAAAATAAGACCGAAACTGATTGAAGGACTAAAGTAAGGATAAAGGAAGGCTAAAAAACCGCTGATTGAAGGTCTACATGTAATAGTATATGTTTAATGTTGTAATGCTTTTGATATTATGACAAAGACCAAATGTAATGGTTATAAAGAACTTGGGGAATGGTAATATTGTTTGGAATATATAAGAGACATATTCGTTCTTTTGAGACTTTTTAATTGAATGTATGTGTGAACTGTAGCACCGTGTAGCACCATATGTCGGGTTGGAAGATACCCAGATTTGGGGGCGTCACAAGCTCATTGAATTTTCAAGGTCTATTTATTTTTTTATTTTATAAGGTGTTTAGAGAAAAATATTAAATTTTAAATATAACAAATTATTTAATGTCTCAAGCACCTATGCGATTTTTCTTTCTCTAAAATTGTTGATCTCTTCACTTTTAGCTGGAACGAACAACATAAACTCCCACTTAGTAACTTATATTGAACATGATATTTTTGTAACTATTGAAATAAGACTATCAAGCAATAATTTTAAGTAATGAAATTGCAAAAAATGGTATTGTAAATAATATTTAAACAATAAATAATTTTGTGATTTATTTTAGTATATACTCCATTCGTTCCAAATTATAAGATCAATATTGAGTTTTTAATAATTAATTTCAAACAATTTCAAAAGTACAATTAGTTATAAATTTTATTATTTTCAAAACTTAAATAAATCATATTAATTTTAAATTTAAAAATCTCTTGTGACGCCCCTAAAATAAGTATACATTACTCATTCTGAGTCGCCAAATACATGGTACAGAAACAACTACAACTTCATTATTACAATTATCGTGCAAAATACGACAACAGATATACTGTGAGTTTCAATACAAATATTGTCTAATAGACAATATTCAAACTCAAAAGAAGTCCTCATTACAATTATTATCATACTATTTTATAAAATAGTGAGGACTGCTAAAACAACTATCTGGACCCATCACTTCACACCCCGACTAGTTCCCGCTATATTCTCGCTTCTTGAGAAGAAAAATGTACAAAAAATTATCGTTGGCCTTCAACAAATCAGATAAAATATAATGGACAACAAGTTTTATATCAATATTCGCAGCAGAAATAAGAATTCATTAGAAGAGTTAAGTAGAGAATGAAATCTACTATGATATATGAATTTAAAAGTACATCTTCAATATTTTATCCCTATAACATCAATCAATATACATCTTGAATCAAATATTCATCTTTGCACTAAGGCCAAAGATATTCATTCGTATTATCAGTTGTTCATGTTCATCTCAACACTTGTTCATCTTTGCACTACGGGCCAAAGATATTCACCAGGTAATCATTCATCTTTGCACTAAAGGCCAAAGATATTCAGTTATATCATCATTTAGGACTGAGGATGATGAAAAATATTTTAAAGAAATGAATCCAGTGAGATAAAAGGACAAAGATTAGGATTCGTACTTTAGATAATCCAAGTTCAAAAATACTCCATAATAAACCATAGTGGAGTGAAATTCAAGAATAAAGATCAAAACATGGATACAATCAAAGATAGTAATCATAATAGACATCTTGGACAAAGAAGAGAAAATTTCATTTTTCTGTGAATAGTGTCGTATTCGTGAATAGTGCCGTATACGTGAATAGTGTCGTATACGTGAATAGTAATCCTGACACAAAAAGGTAGAAATTCCACAAGAAAAATTATACTTCATGAATAGTACTCGTGAATAGTACTGTATTCGTGAATAGTGCAGTATACGTGAATAGTAACCTCGACATGAAAAGGTAAAAATTTCACAATAAAATTCATACCAATATTTCAACATAATGATATTGAACGAAATAACATCATTTACGAAGAAAATAACATCCCTTACCTCAAAAGAACAGTAATTCTGTCTGAAATATCGGATATAAAGCTGAAGGAAACTTGAACTGAATAACAACTCACAAAGTATCTAAATACTCACAAAATACGCTCGATAATATAGAGAGAGAAAGCTTATGATTCTGGTGTGATTTTCAATTCTAACTACGCACCATATTTATAGGAAAATGCATATAACGCCAAAGAAGACTAACATGCTACCTGATGGCTTTACCTACTACTATTCACGCCCACCACTTTTGAAATAAAGTTTCAGCACATTTCTCACTAACCAAAAGTGGGGCCTACCCATTCTAGAAAATTTTCAAAATATTTTAAATTTAAACAATAATCAGCAACTTCAATAATTCATAATAAATAATAACCCTTTTATCAGAAAAATACAAATTATATGTCTTTTCCATAGGATTTTTAATTCTCTACAACTTTGTAGAAGAAAGTTTTTCCAAATTCCAATAAAAAAAATATCTGAAATCCACATACGGATAATTTTTAATACCTCCAATCTGACAAAATATTGATAAAACACCTCAACATTAATTCCTTCATTTATATCCACATAAAAATAAATATTTCCTTATCATATAAATTAATAATTAATTATCACAGATAATATTACCCGACATGATAACCACACTTCTAAGTAGCATTGAAACCCCTCCCATTCGGGTTGGCTGGTGGAAGAAGATGTGTGATTTTCTTCTGAGTTGTCAGAAGGTTGAAAATGTTCTCGAGTGAGTCCCCTAAGGGTGTGAACACTCGAAGGCGTTTGACTTCTCCACCTTTAGTTAATGGAGGGTTATAAGATTGTGCTTGAAAATGGGAGAAATTTCTCCTCTGAATAGGCATATTTTGATTGCCTTTCTGACCTTGTAGTATCAAGGAAACATCTTCCTCTTTCTTTTTATGGACCCTCCGGGGGTTGTTTCCATAAGTTCCAGACTGGATGTGCTCAACAACAGCTTTAAGGGCAACTAGGTCTTGAATCTTTCCAGTCTTGAATCTTTCTTGACTTCAATCCCATCTCAGCCACCTCCCCATGTTTAATCATTTCAGAGAATGGTTTACCAATGCCAGCTAAGACTCTCTCATAGAAAGGAGCTTCTTGTATGTCTAGGAAAGTCATAACAATTTCTGACTCTGTCATTGAGGGAATAACTTGAGCAGCAAGGCGCCTCCACGTTTGAGCATACTCCCTGAAAGACTCATTGGACTGTTTCTTGACCTTGGTAATCTGATACCGGTCAGGAGCCATCTGAACTGGAAGCTGTATTGAGTGAGGAAGGTGTGAGCTAGCTCTTCCCAGCTATGGATCTTTGAGTTGTCTAATCTGGTATACCAAGAACGGGCTTCTCCAGTCAGACTCTTTTGGAACAGCTGCATTCTAAGCTTCTCGTCCTCTGCATAAGATCCAAGTTCTCTGATGAACACCTTCAAATGTGTGTAAGGATCTCCTAACCCATCGTACTTTTCAAAGTCAGGAGTTTTGAACTTTTTTGGATAATGAACCCCAGGGAATATACAAAGGTCAGTATATGAGACACTCCCGTGTGCTCCAATTCCTTTGATAGAACGAAGGGTTTCTTCCATTTGAAGGACCTTTTTCCTGATATCACCGGTGTCTGGATCTCCTTTGAGATGGGTATTTTCAGGGTTTTGGTTTGTAACCAAATGAAATTCTGGATTTGTTTTATCCGAAAATTGGATTCCTCCCTGTAAAGAGGACTCTATATGTGTGGGCATTTTTGGGCCCTGAGTTGACTGATGCAATTCTTTAAGTAGAACATCCAAATTTGTAATTTGTTTACGTAATCCGTCGAATTCTTGGCGGGAAACGGGATTAGACTGGTCAGATAAAGACATGATTGGTTGTAGGCTCGTGGCCTTTTTGGACTTCGAACGGGTAATAGGTCTGATTGTTTCCCTGCGAAAGTCTTGCATAGTTTAGTCTTTACAGAATGTATAAATGTTTACATGCTATGTGATGTATCCGTTTTAGGAATATTGCTTGCAAAATAGATGTTAGCTGTTTGTAATACAGGATAGCATGCAAATATGTGTGTGCACATATTTCTTCATATTTCTCATTATATGGAGATGAATATGGAATGAATTACAAGTAATTGAATTTACGAGTAATTTTGAAATGAGAAAGCATGAAAAGACTTTCCTCTGCATTTGGTTTATCAGAGGTTGACATATCTTAGGCTACTCTCGCGACTTTTTGGCATGAAGGTTCCCAGATCATCGCAATCTACTTGATGGGAAGTTAATCGGGTCTTTCAACTGGAGCGAATCTGGGTGGTACCTTTCCTGAGCCTCGTTGGAATAAGTCTTCCTACGAGTCCAGTAATCAAACACCGACAGGATAGTCTCCTGGTGGAGGAAACACACAACATACATTCATATACAACGTGTCTCACCGTTTATGAAAAGGATGACATGTGCGAAGCACTAATATCACAAGCAGATATAATGTAAAGCATTAAGAGCAGTAAATATATGCATTCGTACACATTCATTATAAATGTAAATGCAACATCCACACACAAGCATATAACCATTTTGAAAAGATTGTAATACCGACTTAAGCCCTCTTACTGGTCTCCCCAGCAAAGTCGTCACCTGTCGACGTCGGGATTTTTATTTATCCCTTTTCTGTTCTTGTTCTTTGGTGTTATCATGTTAGGTGAGATTTGTTTGAAAAAACAAGTTGTGAAAAGGTCCGACATGTATATGTCGACGATTGGACTATAAGAGTCGCCAGTTAGTTTTTTATATGGTTGTACCAACACAACCAAGAAAAGGTTTGCACATTGACCCAAAGATGATGTGACATTGCTAAACAGAATACGTAAACCGAGATTCATTAGGGCCCGGGGGCTTGATTATGCGGAGGGAAGGTGTTAGGCAACCCCTGACATCCGTGTTACCACGGTGACCGCCACTTTTCAAGAAAGTGTTATATGAATGTGTGTGTTTGTGTGTGTGTATGGGTCAATGTGCTGTTTATATGGAAGTAGTGCGAGGCCTCGTTCGCACCTATATACACAGGGTTTGAATTTGTGTAAAAATTCAGTTTTAAACAAGATATTGCAATGATGTTTTGTAAAAAAGGTTTTTCAAACCCTTATGCTCAATAGTAATTGAGACCTTTTACATTTCCATTTTTTTTATTCAGTGTTCGGTTTAATTGTTTTTAATTTTTGAGATGCGAAGAATCTTCGAGAAAATAATGTACAAAGCAGTGCCGAACTCCTCGTGGGCATGAAAATCATCTGAGGAAATCCAAGCACTGTGAATAAATTTACAAGCTGCTTACAGCTGAAAATGTCCATCGCGGGAACCGAATCTAGATCTAGTAGACTGAATCTGTGATAACATGATTCCTAGGCTCACATGATGCCGCAATTGATATGAAAGCAGTAAGCAATTATATATATAAAAGTTGCGAATATATATATATATATATATATATATATATAGACATGATCAGCTACCACGAAGCACCTCCATAGGGGATCAAAAATATAAATAAAGTTGTAAAAGCAATCAACCGTCACGGAGTAAACTCCAGGCGGGACGAAAAGTAAATATATATGTAAGACCCCGAATTTTATGAAATAAAAGTATTCAATTTTTCTTATAATTACTATTCAGTAAATGGTTAAATTGATAAAAGTTAAAGTTAAGGGTGATATATGAATTTTTTTTTTCAAAATATGCAAGTGGTTATAAAATACTCATTCCTATCAGGGAATATTCGTTTGGTCGTGGAATATTCTTTTCCGCTTGGGAATATTAAATGCATTTACGGCGCCATTAATTAGGGCCCTATAAGAATAACCGTCGGATGAAGAAAACGACATAAAAGGAGTTTTATAAATAACGGCGTAGTTGTTACCATTAACATCTGTTGGAATACCCGGTGGTTAAAATCTGATGTCTACGCGTTGTTGCACAAGAAGATTTGCAGTATTGCACCAATTATTGATTCTTACGTAAAAGGCACTACTCAATAATTGTTCTGATAATTCTTGCTTCGAGATTTTATTTTATTGATTCAATAATTGCTACGTTGATTTTTATATTATCGTTGTTTTAATAATTGTCAACGCACGTATTTTCCATTATCGAAGCAATAATTCATATTATCCGAATAATATTATTAGATAACATTATTAGCAATGTCTAGAAATTTCGCCTAAGGAGAGGTTTGGTCATCTAATTGCGTCTTTAGTAAGGAGAAATTCTTATTGGAAAGCCCCTCTTTCCCGGAACCCGCACTGGTTGTCGATGATTGTGATTCTCGTAATATTATTTATGAATAATTAATTATTGATTTATATGATAAGGAAAATATTCATTTTATGTGGATATAGATGGAGAAAATTTTTAAAGTGACAATTGTTGAAAAATGATATTTTATCTTTTTCGATAAAATAATATTTTATTATATTATTATAATATAATAATGATGATATTTTTATAATGAATGTGGGATATATGAGTATATGAGGAGAAAGAGTATTTTGTTGCATTAAATGATTAACACACGTTTTGTGTGTCGGTGGATCCCATTTCTTGACTGAAATTTGATTATAGCTTGTAAAATCGCCCGTTTGTTGATTTCGGTCAATTTCGTTTTGGAATTTGGAAAAACTTTCTTCTGCAAAGTTGTAGATAATGGAATTTCCTATAAAAATTCATGAGATTTGAATTTTCTAACAAAAGGGCTATTTATTATGAATTATTGAAGTTCTGAAATTCCGAAATAATTGATTTTTGGAAGTTTTAATTATTTTTTTTAAAGAAAACGTTTTTGGTGAGTTAAGTGGGTCTAGCATGTGACATTAACGGCTGAATTCAGATCTACAAAGGTTGGCATAGGAAACTTAATAATATATATTAATATTATATTAAATTTCCTGCTTTGGTGTTCTAAACATTTTCCTATAAATAGGGTGCTTAGGTTAGAATTGAAAATCACACCAGAAACTGAAGTTTTCTCTCTATTTCTCTCTCTATATATCGAGCGTATTTTTGTGAGTATTTTAGTACTTCGAGTATTGCTATACGGTGCAAGTTCTTTTAGCACTATATCCAGTATTCTAGTCAGAAGTACTATTCTTTTTGAGGTAAGGGATATTATTTTCTTCATAAATGATATTATTTCTTCAATATCATTATGCCAAAATATTGGTTTGAACTTTTTATCAAATTTGGAACTTTTTCATGTCGGGGTTACTATTCATGAGTTACTATTCACAAATTACTATTCACGAGTTACTATTCATGAGTACTATTCACGAAGCATGATGATGTTTTTTGTGAAATTTCTATCTTTTGGTGTCGGAGTTACTATTCACGTATACGGCACTATTCACAAATATGACACTATTTACAAAAAATTAAGTTTTCTTCTCTGTGTCCAAGATTGTCTGTTATGATTCCTATCTTTGATTGGATCTATGTTTTGGTTTTCATTCTTGAATTTTACTCCACTCTGGTTATTTATGAAGTATTTTTGAACTTGGGTTGTCTAAAGTACGAATCCTTAATATTTGTTCTTTTGTTTCACTGGATTCGTTTTCTTTAAAATATTTTGCATCATCCTCAGTCCTTAATGATGATATAACTGAATATCTTTGGCCTGTAGTGCAAAGATGAATGATTTCTGATGAATATCTTTGGCTAGTAATGCAAAGATGACCTGTTATTGAATATCTTTGGTATGTAGTGCAAAGATGACTTTTTGTTGAATATCTTTGGCATGTAGTGCAAAGATGACTTGTTGATGAATATCTTTGGCCTGTAGTGCAAAGATGACTTGTTGATGAATATCTTTGGCCCGTAGTGCAAAGATGAATTTATTAGTAGGATTATGAACATGAATTGTGATTTGGTATAACCATGATCCTTGATGTTTCAGGTGATGAAAATTAACTTTGTCCTGGATGAGGAAAGGAATTTAGAACTACAATTACGATTATGAGTTATACACGTGATTGTGGACATGAATTGTTGATTAATGTTACAGGGATAAAACATTGTTGATGGACTTTTAACATGGAGACGATAATAGATTTTATGGTCTATTTGACTCTTCTAATGGATTGCTCGTTCCGCTGCAACTATAGTTGAAAAGTTTTATTATCTAGCATATTTTCTAAATCTCTGATTTATTACTATTGAAGGCTATTGATAATTTATTTATCTTTAGTCATGATATTCTTTACTGAGCTAGTTGTGCTCACCCTTTTGCTTCACAATTCCTTTCCGGTAATAAAAGTGTAGTTGAGTCGAGCGGGGGATAACAGGGGAATAGAACGGTGGTCATCATTTAGTAGTTATATTTGGTGAATCAACTATGGTGAGGCGAACCCAACGTTGGAAGGGTGTTTTGCCACTATCATACAAGATGTCTAATGACATACCACCTCGTGTCATCATAAGACAGGGTTGTGGTCATCCACTTGCTGAGTATATATACGAGTACTACCTATATAATCTTGGAGTTTGGTTGAAGTATAATTCTCAATTAGAGACGGTGGAGATAATAATATGCCAAGGGAAGACACGCCATTGGGAAGAATATGATAGTAATCTTCTCATTTTTCTTTGGGGTCTATTGGGTCAACCAAGGATAATTCTGTGGCCATATGATATCTATCATAACCTAGACGCATGGCCTCCCATGTACGAAGGTTTCCTTGAGCACTTCCCAAAGATTCTAATTTCTAAAATAGTTTTCGACTATACCTTTATGTAAGGTGTCATTATGAGGTGCTGTCCACGGTTGGGACATGAGTCACAGTTGGTATATATTTGTATTTAAACTCATAGTTTAAGTGTTGTCGTATCTTGCACGACAATTGTATTAATAAAGTTGTAGTTGTTTTTTGTACCATGTATTTGGCGACTCAGAATGGGTTGGATGGAATGGACCTGTTTTGGGGTTGTCACAATATATATATATAAGCAATAAACGAACCGGATGTAAAATCAAGTCTCATCAAACAAAGTTCGACAACAGTTGATAGATATAAGTATATATATTTATTAAAGCAATAAACGCACCGGATGTAAAATCCAGGCTCATCGAATAGATTTTGACACACAGTATATATATATATATATATATATATATATATATATATATATATATATATATATATATATATATATATATATATATATATATACTAAATCAAATAAATGCTCTAGATGTAAGTCTAGGCTCAATCGAGGCATAACTCGATAATGTTAGTCCATATATAAAAAAAATATATAATTATATGTATATACAAACTGAAATGAAACCACGGACCGAAGTCCGGGCATACACACGCAACACGACTCTCAACGTGAAGAATGGTGTGTGCAAAGATGAAGAGAAAGGCTTTAGAGTGTGTAAGAAGGCTTATAGTGGACTGCCAAAGAAGACTTCTATAACTTTAAGTGGATGAAAACTCGGCTCCCACCTGTACAAATAGTAGCTATATGTGAGCTCACAAGTGTTTAAAATGAAAAAACACTCAGTTTAGGGTGTGTACAAAGCAAATTGGACAGGGCTTCCTCGCCTTTTTTCTTATACAAATGGCCACCCCAAGCCCTCTATTTATAGAGGGGGCATGCAGTGTACTACTGGTACTAAAAGTGCCCGGGCTTCAGGTCCCATGTCCTTAAAATTGAAGTGCATACGCATGCATTTGTGATGTCACTTCGAACTTTCAAAATTACAATACGGGCATCCGACTGAGGTATGTAAGACCTATTTCGGACCGCCATTGTCGAGAGTTACGTAATGACATGGGATTAGAGGTTGTACGAAGCCAAGTAGATGGGACCATGTCCTCCGGTCTTCAAGCTTCAAATTCTATCTGTTGCCCTGTGTAATAGTCACTCGGGATTGGACCTCCATGGTTCTTGTAGGACAATGTTGTGTAGAAATGTATGTATAAGGTGTTGAGATGGCGAAATGTGGGGTCAAGGTGGCAAGATGACGACTTTTCCCCTCACTGGGGTTATCTCCGGTTTGGGCTGATAAAGTAGACGTTGCTCAAGATTATCTTTGAGATTGGACTGCTGCAAGTGTTGAAGGTCCTCAGTGTCATCTCTAAGGTGTGTCTGTCTTCCCGGTGTTATCTTCAGTTCTTGTACTGAGTGCCTCGATGTGAGTGCCAAGGTTAAAGCTAATTTCATGCATTTAAAACAAGCATTTTTGGGGTTATTTCTGGAACTGCAACTGCCTTCCTTAGGGTTATCTCCAAGGTTGGACCTGCTACTCCCAGTGTTATTTTTGGGACTAAGACTGAATATATCGGGGTTATCTCCAAGATGAATCGGCCTTCTCCGGTGGAATTTTTGGTATTTGAACTGCATGCCTCGGGGTTATCTCCGATGTTGGAAATGATACTCCCGGTGTGTGTTCCGGGGGTTGAAACTGAACTTCCGGTGGTATCCGGACTGGATATGAGCTATCTTCCAAGGTTATCTCTGAAAGACGAATCTGCACTCCTACAATATTAGTACCAGGTGTGTAGAAAATTTTGAGTGTCTATAGATGCCCCTCTTTATCATATTCATGCAATGCAATGGCATGGATAGGATAAAGAATCCTAGACACTTGAAATGAAACAAGATAAACATGATGACATTTGCAGCAACATGATGCAAATGTATGATGCAAGTGTGTTGTTGGATTGTTCTCCAACATGTTGGGATGATTGCCGACTCCTTGTTGCTTCTGCCTGAGATGACAATAAATAAACAGCCTGATGAATTGTCATGGACGTGTTATCCATAGCTACTAGGAATCTTTGGGATTTGTGGACATTGGGGTTATCACCAAAGTCTTGAATCGTTGATACAGACTTTACACCGAAGATGGATCTCTCACGTACGAGAGACTCTATGGGGGATAAAGCTTTGTCTATTTAAGGATGTGTATAACATATTCCATCATCGATCCTCCTTGATGATGTTGATCCTTGCTGGTTTGTATCGCCACGACATATCAATGTTACATTGGATTTCATCGCCATGACAGATATGTGTCATCGAAGGTGCTCGACCTTCGTTGACATGTATGTCACCGGATAAAAACTTTGTTGGGCAGACTGTCAAGGCTGCTTAACCTTCGCTGACGTGTGAATCAACGGATAAACACGCGTTGTAACCACCGCCAGGGATCTACTTGATCTTCGCTGACGAGTGCATCAATGGATAAAACCCTCGTTGGGCAGACTGTCAAGGCTGCGTGACCCTCGCTGACGTGTGAATCAACGGATAAACACGTGTTGTAACCCCCTTCGGAGATCTACTTGAGAATGTGTGATGCCCCCTCCGGGGATTTCTTTATTTGGACAGATGAAGACGCGTGATGCCCCTGCCAGGGATATATACTTTGATATATAAAAACGTGTGATACCCCCGCTAGGGATATTTACTTCGACATATGAAAACGCGTGATACCCCCGCTGGGGATATGTACTTCGACATATAAAAACGCGTGATACCCCCACTGGGGATTTCTTGAGAGGATTAGGGTTACGACCCTGAATTAGTGGCATTGGACCTGCGTCAGGTATTGTCGAGTGTAACTGGTAACAACTGAGATCATTGGCATAGTGTACCCTGTGTCCGGGAAAACACCAATGAGTGACGTGCAGATCCACTATTCAGTCTGAGAAAACCTGGATTGTAAGCTATTCTGCTCAATTGCGTAGCGTTTTTATTCCTGATTTGGCTTTTTTAGCTTGTGATAACTCCGTTGCAACTAAAACTGGACCAAGAAGGATGGGTGGGACCCACGTAAGAGTGTCACAGGTTTTGTGGAGGGTATGCTAGACCGTTGGATAATAGTGAGACAGGTCTTCCGGATTGGTACCCAGGAGCTGACTCCTATATTGGAGGAGTATGAGTGGTTGAAGACTTTGCCCTTAGACATACCTTGTGCTCATATGGCTGTCAGAGATATGCGTCGGCAGTTCATGACCCTCACCGGGTTACAACGTAGAGTAGTAGAGGATGAGATTACATCCGGTCATGTACTATCCCATCGTTTCCTGATGGACATATTTGGGTCATTGGATAGCTATACACGTCATTCTGGGGATTTCACTATACCAGAGGATCCGTGGAATTTGGCCAGAATGGATGCATTCTTGATGTGCATAATGGTGTATGTATACATGTCAAGATATATGGATGAGTTGGACATCGGTGTTTTCATGGCAGTGAGAGCTCTCAAGGAGGGTCATACCATTACTCTGATGATTATAGCGGAGACGTTGAGGTCGACCAGATTTTGCAGCACCTACCCTGCAGGGGTATTCACAGGCAGTTCGGTCATGTTTTACGTGTGGTTTATGTCACACTTGAGACCGATTGGCACTTTCTACCGACACGGGTACTGCTTTACCCATAATATAGCTATGTCTTACTCCTTTCAGCCATCGGAGTGTACAAACGCTATGTCTTGGTCTATATTCTTGGCGGAGATTAGTGATCCGTTTGTCATTCTGCTATGCACAGGGCTTAGCTCACCCTACAACTTTATTACTCATGCTCCGGGCATGGACTATCTCCCTCTAGCTGGCTTGAGGGGCATGACTACGTATTACCCACTGGCCGTGATGTCATAGTTTGACCAGTTCCAGGACTTCCATCCTTTTGGGGGGGGGGGGGCACTAGGTCAGCGTTTAGCTTCTCGCCATATATCAGCAAAGGACCGATCCCGTGTGTATGCATGTTGGGATCAGCGTGAGATAGCAGATTTTTCTGTTATCCATCCGAGTTGTTTGCCAGAGTATTCTGCGTGGATGGAGATAGAGACTTCATCGGCTGCGGTAGTATCCATAGTGTCGGAGATTGATTCAGATCGTGCAGAGTCCATGAAGGACATTGATTCCCACACCGAGGAGGAGCCATCTACTGGGTTGCTAGCAACTCTTTTAGATTCTCCCAAGATTACTAATCTTGTTGTGATCCAAGATTCAAACCTGATACTTGAGCGAGTCTTCATCTGATAACCTTCGAGAGAGATCAGGCTAGAGCCTTGATGTTGACAACTCTTAACGGGAGAGACACAGCTCTGTTAGAGAGAGACGAGGCATTAGCTCGTAGAGATGTCGCTGTTGTTGAGCGGGATGAGGCCAAATCAGCCAGAGATGTCGTGACAGTTGAGAATGATAGTGTCATATCTGCCCAGGATGTATCCGTCACAGATAGTACTATAGTGAGGTCCCTTACCAATGGCATGATCGCAGAGATGAGCACGTACATTGATAAGCATAGAGTCACCATTCAATTGGCTATTCGTGTGGATACCCTTGTACAGGAGACCACAGTGTTACCTCCTTTTGCTGAGAGGGATGCCATGTTGGGCTTGATAGCTCACATATACACTAATTTGTAGATGGGCTTGCATTTTCCTGCACAGACTAGCTTAGCCAATTTGTCATGTACAGTTCATATTGTATATATCAAACAACATTATATATAGCCGGGAAATATATTTTGATCACTTCCCTTTTAGTTATGCCTTGTTGCTTGCTTGATAATTTGCCTTCTTTTTCAGGGCTTGTGATCTTGATGTATTCTGAATTCCTCCTTGATGGATGGACATTGAGTTGTCTTTGGATGTTTTAGAATGGATCGTTGATCTATGTGTATCCCCTACTATCTTTTTTGGTGTCTTGGGACTGGTTTTTGTATGGAAATATGGAGATGAGTGTGGCTTTTCCTCTCTGAGATTGATCACACCACAGATGGTCGCCAGTACTCCTATTCAGGAGGAGCCTAGTTAATTCCATCTCTTATGGATTGATATTTCTCTTTGAGGCACAACCACAGCTTAGATGGTTGCCGAATCTCCTATTTAGGAGGAGTTCAGGTAATTCCATCCCTTTGGTCTGAAGCCGATGAAATGTAGTGGATTGAAAGATGATCCCAATACCAGATGAGAAGTGTTTGTGTTTTGGTAGGGGGTGAGACCGAACCATGAATGGCTGCCTACGTACTCCTATTAAAGAGGAGATCATGTCTGCGTAGTCTGAACCTGGTATAAGAGGTTCAACGATGTATGTGGCAGAAAGGGTGTAGGAATGTTTTTTTTGTTTTTTATTTTTGTAATGAGAAGGGTGTAGAAATATTTTTGTTGTTTTTGTTTTATTGCGACCAGACCATATAAAATGGTTGCCTACATACTCCCTGGTATCGGGAAGATCACGTCGACGTAGTTCTCCCCTCAGGACGATTTGTAGTCGACGAAAGGTCTGATTCCCATGTGCAGGACAAGCTGCAGGGAAAAGAAAGTTTAATCCTAAGTTCAGGATAAACTGCAGGTCTGACGCCCCCAAAACAGGTATACATCACCCATCTTGAGTCACCAGGTACAAGGTACTGAATACAAATACAACTTAATTATACAACAGTCGTGTAAAATACGACAAAACATAGGCTGTGAGTTTTAATATAAATATTGTCATCTAGACAATATCCACACTCAATGGAGTCCTCATTACATTTATTATCACACTATTTCACAGAATAGGGAGGACTACTAATGCACCATTTAGGACCATCACTCTGTTCCCCGACTAGTCCCAGCTACGTTCTCATTTCCTGAAGAGAAAAATAAAAGAAAGGGTGAGCTCAACTAGCCCAGTAAGATAATGCAGAATAAATTATCATTAGCCTTCAACAATGTTAAACTGATAGAATATAATAGACAACAAGTTTAACTACAGCGGAACAAGAAATCCATTAAAAGAGTCATGTAAAGTATAAAATCTACTATCTTCTATGATTTAAAAAGTTTTTCATCCACTTTATCGCTGAGACTCAGCTTAATAAATAAAATCGAATCATCCCTGCTCCACAGCCAAGGATATTCATGTAATCATCAATGATCATGACTATACCGAATAATCCCTGGTCATAATCATACCAACAACTTTCCACCAATGAACTACAGGCCAATGAGGACTTTTACCACATCATTCGACACATTACGGTCATGATTATACCGAATAATCCATGGTCATATATATACCAAGTCCATCTATGCACGTAAGCCAAAGATGACATTCAACATAATATAAGCATGAGGATAATGACAATTCAATAAAACAAGTTCAAGAATAAATTTTAAAGATTTATAAGTTAATATATCCTGAACTCAATAATGTCCAAATTGTCAACATGATACTGCTTTGTGGAGTAAAATTCAAGAATGCTCAGAAGAATATTTCCATGAAAAGATACTGGATAAAGCGCAAATATCAAGGATATTCCACTAATTTCATGGAGTATAGAAGCCAAAACTTTACCCAACTGAGTATAATAGAACATATGAAACCGCAAATGGATTTTTGCCGCCATGCGGTAATCCACGTAAATGCATTATTCCAAATGTAATAATAAAGAATGGAATAATGTAAGAATTCACCGGAGCGTGCGTAATCGCATGCGAATAGGTTATTCCAGCGAGAATAATAAAGAATCGAATAATGAGAAGAATTCACCGTGCATGTGTAATCAAAGATGATAGGTTATTCCAACAAAATAATAAAGAATGGAATAATAGAAGAATTCACCAGGATGCATGTAATCCGCATGCGAGATAGGTTATTCCAATAGAATAATAAAGAATGGAACCAGTCATCGTAATCCGCATGCAGGCGGGATATTCCAATGTAATAATAAAGAATAGAACAGGTCATGCGTAATCCGCACGAGCATGGGATGTTCCAATGTAATAATACAAAATGGAATAACAACGAATTCACCGGGCATGCGATAGATCGCGATATAGGTTATTCCAACAAAATAATAAAGAATGGAATAATGTAAGAATTTTACCGGTGTACGCAAAAGACTTCACATATACAAAGTTATTCCAACATAATAATAAAGAATTGAATAACAACCCTTATGAGTATTGAAAGAAAATAACTCTCTTCATGAATATGAAAGAATAATACCCTTACTGAAGTACAACAAATAATATCCCTTACCTTAGAAAAACCGGATATTGAAAAAGTGAGGTAATGATTTCTCTTCTTCTTCTCTCTATAATTTTCTCTCTGAGTTTCAATTGAATTTGTAAGAAATAATGAAGGAATGAGCTTCTATTTATAGGAGAATGGACTGAATAGTAACTAATTCATGAACGATCCAGATTGATTTACTTTTAAACGGATGGTCCATATTGATTTACTATTAAAACTTAAAGCAACGGTCCATACTGATTTACTATTAAAACTTTAAACCAGCGATCCATATTGATTTACTATTATAACTTTCCACCTGCGGTCCAAATTGATTTACTATTATATCTTCAACCAACGATCCATATTGATTTACTATTATAACTTCAACCAACGGTCTGAAAAATTATCACATCTCCTCATGGAATAATATTGTACTCAAAAATGATTTTGACAGAAAAGAAATATATTTTTTGGGTGAATAGTTCCCTATAAATAGTACTTCGGGAATAGTACCCCATGAATAGTACCCCGACACAAAAAGTGTCCCAAATACCCGAGTGAACAATACTAGAGTGAATAATAACCGGGTGAATAGTAACCCATGAATAGTACTCCGACACGAAAAGTGCCCCGAATACCCGACTGGTCAATATAACCTCCAGACATCAATTATTATCGAAATAAATATCGATTTCTACTAACACTAATAATTCCCACACAATAGAACTATCAATTTCATCTATAATCAACACGAACTTATTCATCATTAATATTATAATTCACAATATTTAACAACCAGGTCATTCCCAGGAAAGAGGGGGCTTTCCGATAAGGATTTCTCCTTATTGGTGCGTAATTAGGTGACCAAACCTCTCCTTGATAGAACTTCTAGACATTGTCAATATTGCAAATAATAATATAAATAACTTTGCCATCTCAATTATTAGTTTAATAATATATCATATTATGCAGATGATACTGTAACAATAATTGAATCAATAATATGAGAGATATGATGCAGCAATTACTGTAGCAATAATTGAGTATAACCGAGTGACTTCTCACGTAAGCATCAATAATCAATACGTGTGCTACTATGCAACCACGCCAGATTGTCTTTTGCACTTTTACTAGGGTAGTTCAATGGTTTTAACGGTAACACCTCCGCCGTTATTTTTATAGAAAGATAATTTCGTCATTTTTCTAACTACTTACAATACTTCCATCAGGTCCACCAATGATTGTGCCGTCGCATTTAATATTCCCCGTTAAAATGAATATTCCTGACCAATTCAATATTATATAATCACTTGCTTACTTTGCAAAATTTGTAAATATTACCCACAACTATAACATTATATCAAATCCACACCATAATATTCAAAAATATATTTTGAGAAAATTATTCTTTATTCATAAAAGTTGGGGTCTTACAACCTCCCCTTCTTATGAAATTTCGTCCTCCAAATTAGGGTACATACCTGGTATGTTGAAGAGATGACGATACCTTGACTTCATCTCAGATTCTAACTCCCAAGTCATTTCCTCCACATCGTGGTTTCTCCACAAAACTTTGACTTGAGGTATAGCCTTGGAGCGTAGAACATGATCCTTCTTATCCAAGATTTTAATAGGTAACTCTTCATACGTTAAATCTTCTTCTATCTCATCTGGTTCTAACTCAATAATGTGGTTCGGGTCTTTCACATATTTACGTAACATAGATATGTGAAAAATGTTATGAATGAACACGAGACATACTTAAGCGGTAAGTAGTCTATAGCCACGCTCCTACTCGTTCGAGGATTAAAAATGGGCCAAGAATCGAGGATTGAGATTTCCTCTCTTTTCAAATCTCGTAACTTTTTTCCATGGAGCAACATGTAACAACACATGATCTCTAATATCGAATTCTACGTCCTTTCGATGAAGATCAGCATAACTCTTTTGTCGATCTTGTGAGGTTTTTATACGTTGTCGGATCGTTTGAATCTTTTCTGTAGTCATACGTACCATGTCCGATCCCAACAATGTTGCTTCACCCACCTCATCCCAACATACTGGAGAATGACACATTCTCCCATACAACTCCTAAAATGGAGCCATGCCAATACTTGCTTAATAACTGTTGTTGTAGGAAAATTCCACCAACGGTAAGAACTTGTCCCAACTTCCTTTGAAGTCAAGGACACAGAGTCTTAATAGATCTTCAAGAGTTTGAATAGTCCTCTCTGACTGCCCGTCCGTCTGAGGATGATATGCCGAGCTAAATCGTAAATCCTTACCCATAGCTTTCTGCAAACTAACCCAAAATCGTGAAGTGAATCTTAGGTCTCGATCAAAAACTATGGATACTGGCATACCATGCAGTCTTACAATCTCGTTTATGTACATACGAGCAAGACGCTCAAGTGTATAAGTTTCTCGTATAGATAAGAAGTGAGCAGACTTGGTCAATCTATCAACAATGACCCAAATTGCATCTATGCCTTGAGAAACCTTGGGAAGACCAGTAACGAAATCCATGGCAATGTGCTCCCACTTCCATTATGGAATTTCAAGTGGTTGCAATGGACCTTTTGGTACTTAATGCTCCGCCTTGACTCATTGACAAGTTAAACACCTTGAGATAAACAACGCTATCTCTCTCTTCATATTGCTCCACCAAAATGTATGTCGAAGATCATGATACATTTTGGTACTCCCAGGATGGATTGCAAATGGTGTGTTGTGCGCCTCCATCATGATTTTATACTTTAAATCAGGGTCGTTAGGAACACAAAGTTTGGATTTGACTCAAAGTATTCATTCTTCATCGATTCTTGCTTCCGGAATAGCACCTTCTTGCACTTTCTTCCTCATATGTATCGCCTCCAGTGTCCGTAGCTTGAAAGCGACTTTAACTTTATCGATTTAAGTCGGTTCTACTCGTATATTCGACATCATCACAGGGGTCCCTAGAGTCTTTAACTCTATCTCCATCCTTTGTAAGTCATACAAAATGGGCCTTTGTGTTGACAATATTGTACTCGTACCCGCATATGATCTTCTACTCAATGCGTCAGCTACTATGTTCGTTTTACTAGGATGGTATTGAATTGTATGATCATAATCTTTCAACAGTTCAAGCCAACGTCATTGCCGCATGTTGAGTTCCTTTTGGGTGAAGAAATATTTGAGACTTTTATTATCCGTAAAGATCTCCACTTTCTCCCCATATAAGTAATGCCTCTAAATTTTAAGTGCGAAGACAACAGCTGCCAACTCTAAATCATGAGTAGGATAATTCCTCTCATATTCTTTGAGTTGTCGAGGGGCATAGGCTATGACTTTCCCATGTTGCATGAGAGCACATCCTAACCCTTTGCCTGAAGCATCATTGTAGATGACAAATCCCTCCGAGCCGGATGGTATTGTCAGAACAGGTGCTGAAATGAGTCTTCCCTTGAGTTCTTGAAAACTCTTCTCACATTCCTCGCTCCAACTGAACTTTATATCTTTTCGAGTCAGCTGAGTTAATGGAGTAGCGATTCGAGAAAATCCTTCCACGAATCTCTGATAATAACCTGCTAAGCTGAGAAAGCTACGTACTTTGGTCACTGACTTTGGTTGCTCCCAGCTTTGAATTGCTTTAATCTTCGTTGGGTCAACAAATATTCCATGATTTGATATCACATGCCCAAGGAATGCAACTTCCTCAAGTCAGAATTCACATTTCTTCAACTTGGCATAAAGCTTGTTTTCATGAAGCTTTTGGAGTATTAGCCTCAAGTGTTGCTCATGATCTTCACTAATTTTAGAATATATGAGAATGTCATCAATAAAGACAACCACAAAGTGATCCAAATATTCCTTGAATATTCGGTTCATCATATCCATGAAGGCAGCAGGAGCATTAGTCAATCCAAAAGACATGACTAAGAATTTATAATGCCCGTACTGAGTTCTGAAGGCAGACTTTGGAATATCATCAGTTTTAACCTTCAACTGATGATATCCAGAATGAAGATCGATCTTTGAAAAGAATTTGGCTCCTTGCAACTGGTCAAACAGGTCATCAATGCGAGGCAACGGATACTTATTTTTGATGGTAACATGATTCAACTCCCGATAATCAATACAAAGTCGCATACTTCCATCTTTCTTCTTTACGAATAGAACAGGAGCACCCCAAGGAGACGTCTTACGACGGATGAAACCGATGTCTAACAATTCTGTAGTTGGGTTTTAACCACGAAGTTCAATAGGAGCCATTCGATATGGGGCTTTGGAAATGGGTTTTGTCTGGGGTTCAAGGTCGATACAAAATTCAATTTCACGCCGGGGTAGGCGGGAAGTTCTTGAGAATACGTCAGAAATTTATTAACAATAGAAATATCATTCAAATCTGACGTATTTTTGTTTAAATCTGTGACATGAGCTAAGAAAGCTTGACATCCGTTTTTCAATAAATGAATAACTTTATGGCTTGAAATGACCGTGATTGATTTTAATGGTTTGGTCTCTTGAATTCGCATAATAGGTTGATTAGGAATATGAAAACTAACAACCTTAAGAAAATAATCAATTTTTGCATGATGAGTAGTTAACCAATCAATCCCTAGAATTACGTCAAATGCAAGTATTTTTAAAGAAATAAGATCGACAGGTAATATGCGATTACCGATTTGAATCAAACAAGACTTATAAACCGTGGATGTAATGAAGGTTTCTCCCCACGGAGTTTCAACCGATAAGTCAAAGTCCAATTTCTCCTGAGTTAAATTTAAACGTTGAGCGAAAGTAGGAGAAATAAAAGAATGGGTAGAGCCGGTATCAAATAAGGTATATACTTCGCTAGAGTTTATGATAAGCTTACCCGTGATGACCTCGTTTGGGTTCTTTGCTTTCTGGGTGGTTACAACAAACACTCTCCCTTGAACTACCGGTTTTGTCTTATCTGGGATGGAATTTGATGCCTCCATCCCAGCTAGACTTGATTTCGATGCACAACAAAATCAGGCTAGGTGACCTTCTCTTCCAATATTGTAACATGCTTTGGACTGCTGTGTACAGTTTGGACTGATGTGTCCCTCCCCTCCGCATTTGTAACATACGACCGGCGGTCGTTCTCCTTCCTTAACAATAGGTGCTGGTGCTGACATCCTTCCATCATTATTGAATCTCCTCTTCTTGAAACTCCCACTTTTATTGTCTTGGCCATGATTACCACCGAAGTTGTTACCATTTCTGGCATTTGATTCCCTCCACGTTTGTTGTCACCGCTTTGATGACTGTTACCACTGGTATTTTCATTCTGTTGCCTGCTTTCTCTTGGTTGCGTTGACCCGTTATCGCGCTCCAATAACTGAGCCCTATTTACAACATCTAAATACAAACATAGTTTATGAGAAATAAGATATGGACGTATCTTCGGTTTTAAACCTCTTAAAAACATCCGCGTCATTCTCTCCTCATTATCAACCAAGTGGGAGATATAAGCCGGGACAACTTCGGCAAACTTAGCTTCACATCTTGCTACGGCCATATTGTTCTGCTCCAACTTGATGAACTCTACCTCTTTAATGTGACGAATACTTTCGATAAAGTACTTGTCGTTGAATAAATCTTGGAACTTCTCCTAATACATCTTTAGTGCGGCAGGTCGAGTACGCTTTACTGATTCCCACCAGTAATCTGCCTCTCCTCGCAACATAAAGGTGGCAAAGGGAACCTTTTGCTCCTTGGAGCATCCCAAGACATCAAATATCTTGGTGATCTGCTTTATCCATGCTTCCGCCTTGAGTGGTTTTGGCTCTCTAATAAACTTTGGTGGTCCCAGCTCCTTGAACTGTTTAGCGGTGACCGTCCGAGAGTTTCCAGTGTTTCCACCTACATTTTGGACAGGAGTTTTCTTTCACGATGTTGTATTTAATTACAAAAAGCTCTAAACATTAAAGTCGTTTGCCATTTGGTCAGTGTTGTTGTTCACCTGAGGATTATTGTCTTCCTGTTGCACATTATCCTGGGTATTAATATGTGGTGACTCCACGATCTCATGTGCTTCATTTCTTATCTCAACATTTTCGGATGCCATTTTCCAATACTGCCATAAAACAAGGGTTAATTAACATATCATATGTTATCCCTATACTCTGACCGACCAATTAAATACCAAATAAACTTAGGTAGGCCAAAACTTTACCCAACTGAGTATAATAGAACATATGAAACTGTAAATGGATTTTTGCCGCCATGCGGTAATCCACGTAGATGATTATTCCAATGTAATAATAAATAATGGAATAATGAAGAATTCACGGGCGATGCGTAATCGCGCACATGACAGGTTATTCAACAGAATAATAAAGAATGGAATAATGAAGAATTCACCGCGACGTAATCGTAATCCGTGCGCATGAGTTATTCCAACGTAATAATAAAGAATGGAACTGTGTCATGCGTAATCCGCGACGCAGCGGGATGTTCTAATGTAATAATATAGAATGGAATAACAACAGATTCACTAGGCATGCGATAGCGCTTACAGATGCAGAGTTATTCCAATAGAATAATAAAGAATGGAATAATGTAAGAATTTCACGGTATGCGTGTACAATAAGCAAGTATTTCAACATAATAATAAAGAATGGAATAACAACCCTTACGAGTATTGAAAGAAAATAACTCTCTTCATGAATACGAAAGAATAATACCCCTTACGAGTACAACAAATAATATCCCTTACGAGTACAACAAATAATATCCCTTACCTTAGAAGAAACTGGATATTGGAAAAATGAGAAGTTGTTCCAGATGGGAAACGGTATCCCTTACCTTAAATATCCGACAGTATCCGATGAAAAGTTGTTCCAGATGGGAAACAGTTCAACGTTGGTGGATAAGGTGAAAAATTCACAACTTCAGGATGAAGACTGCGAAAAGATAAAACAAAAAATATTTGTAGGTGAGGAAAACAAATTCAAAATCGATTCGGAAGGGTTACTTCGATTCGAAGGGAGAATTTGGGTTCCGCCAGTACCAGAGGTTAAAGAGGAAATTCTAAGTGAAGCTCATAACTCAAGATATTCGATTCACCCAAGGAGTACAAAGATGTACCAGGATCTTAGACATCATTTTTTGTGGCCGAATATGAAAAAGGATGTGGCTGAGTGTGTGGCGAAATTTTTAACGTGTCAGAAAGTTAAAGCTGAACACCAAAGGCCAAATGGATTATTGCAACCGTTGGAGATACCGGAGTGGAAATGGGAGCATATCACAATAGATTTTGTGGTAGGTCTAACAACGACTCAACAAGTTTACGACACCATTTGGGTGATTGTTGATCGATTGACGAAGTCGGCACACTTTTTACCAATCAGGATTATATTTAACCTAGATCGGTTGGCAAAACTTTACGTGAAGGAAATTGTTTCAAGACACGGTGTACCTGTGTCCATTGTATCCGACAGAGATCCATGTTTCACATCTAATTTCTGGAAATGATTACAAGAATGCTTATGAACACAGTTAAGAATGAGCACATCGTACAATCCTTAAACTGACAGACAGAGTGAGAGAACTATCTAAACACTAGAAGATATGCTCGGAGCATGCATAATGGATTTAAAGGGAAATTGGGATGACCATCTACCATTGGTAGAATTTGCCTATAATTATAGTTATCACGCGAGTATTGGCATGCCGCCTTACGAAGCATTGTACAACAGGAAATGCAGAACTCCTTTATGCTGGGATGAGGTAGGTGAACGTCAACTATTGGGTCCAGAGTTGGTACATCAAACCGTCGAAATCATCAAAGTTATTCGAGCAAGATTGATAGCTGCACAGGATAGGCAGAAGAAATATGCAGACCAACACCGACAAAATCAGGAATTCGATGTTGGTAGTTATGTGTTCTTGAAAGTATCTCCCTGGAAGGGAAAAATATAATTTCGGCAAGAAAGGGAAATTAAGCCATAGGTTTATAGGACCTTTTGAAGTGCTTCGACGCGTGGGTGAAGTGGCTTACGAGGTAGCTTTACCTCCGGAATTGGTGCATATTCATAATATTTTTCGCGTCTCGGTGTTGAGACCATATAAGCATGACTATAAACATGTTATAGAATATGAGCCCTTACAGTTTGAGAAAGATTTGTCCTATGAAGAAGTTCATGTTCAAATTATCGACGACAAAAAGAGAAATCTTGCGGAATAAAGTGATACCTTACATTAAGGTAATCTGGAGGAACCACAATGCTGAGGAAGCTATGTGGGAACTTGAAGATGTTATGATGAGAAATTATCCTCACTTGTTTGCTTGATTTTGTATAGCGATTCTAGGGACATAATATTGTTAAGGAGGGAAGAATGTAGCGAATGAATTTTTCGAGTTGTGATTCTTGGACATAATCCTTTTAAGGAGGGAAGGATGTAACGATCGAGAAATTTGTAATTTAATTTAAATATTTATTAAATTAAAAAAATATTTTAAATAATTTATTTATTGAGGAAAATAAATAATTGATGAATTGTGGTGAATTAATTTAGTAACTAAATTGATTAATGTTAATTAAATTGAATAACGATAATTTTATCTGAATGATTTAATTTAAGGAAATAATTAAATTAAATCAATTGCTTAATATTTAAGAAAATAATTAAAGTAAATGAATTATTTAATATTAAAATAAATAAATAAATTAAATAAGGTGATGTTTCTAATTTATTAATTAAATTAGATATATAATTATTTATTTATTATAAGTAAAATTATAATAAGATTATAATTATTATAATTATGATTGTAAGCTATTTAGATGGGTTACATGTGTGACAAATAAAAACTATATAATAAAATATTATAAAAATAATATACTATGGAAATTATGTGTAACCAAACAAAGCCTTATGGCTTTTGATTAATATAACTGCCAAAGACGCTTGGCTTAATAAACTGATAATCACGATTATCAGTGTTTAAGCGCTCAGTGGGTTATTTCACGTATTATCTTTCTAAGGCTTACTAGATAACAGAGAAAGGGAGAGAGAGCTTAAGAGAGAATTGCAGAGAATTGAGAGGGGAACAAGAAGGAGAAGGATTGAGAAGGATTTCCTATCAACTTTGCTATCATACAATCAAAGGATTTAGGTATAATTTACCCATAATTCTAATATTTAGTTTTTGTAAATTTTTAGTTCTTTGTAAATGATTTTGTTGATTTATTGTTTGAAACGCTGCTTATATGATGTGGATTATATTATAGAATCTGTAATCATCGTATATGAGTGTTGCTTGAGTATCAAATTCATGAGAAATTGGTTTGTAGGAAGAAAAGTAAAATAGAAGTGTTTATACATGAAAATTGGCTTAAGAAAGTACAAAATTTCATGCTCTATATATGTGTTATAATCTATAATTTGATATTGGATTATGTTAATATGTTAAGAAACGAAAGCGGCGTAATTAAAATTATGTTAATCGGTTAAGTAACGAAGTCGTGGCGATCGAATTCGCTAAAAGTGTTACAAGTGAAGAAATTGAGAAAATGCTGGTTTTAATTCTTCAAAACTGAATATATATAATGTTTATGTAGTTGGTATGGTGAATATCATGTTTAGTAATGTTATTTCAAAGTTTTAGTTGCTAGGTTTCATGAATTTATGTGGAATTGGGATTTTTGGCCTTGAGCAGAGTCTGTTTTCGAGAGTATACAAAACGGTTTTCGTGTCGTAACGCGAGCAAGTACGCGCTTCTTCTTAAGCAAGCATTGGGACTCCTAAACTAACTACCCACATTGTGGCCGCCGGTGAAGTCGAACCCTGACTAGAGTTGAGTTATAATGACATAGCTAGGGAATTGTTAACCTAACCTATTTGATGATTTTAGAGGAACCTAAAATGTGTTATAAGACATAACAACATGGTGTAAATCACAATGTTGAAACTATAGATTATGAATTAGTAAAGTTGTGTAATGAACCAAATGCGATGTGTCCAAAAGTTAAAGATAAATGATAAGATTTATGTTAGTTTATAATGTAATTTCAGATTCGTTAAAGGTGTTAATCAATATGGTTAAATGTTAAGTAAGGTTATGACCTAAATGGTGGGTTAATTCCATAAAGCTAATATTAATACAACTAATTGTTGTTGCGATTCCAATGATATGTGTAGGGTAATTGGAGAACATTATTATACTTGTGTAGCTTCCATACAAGGCAAGTTCTTATCCTAAACTTTTATTGTGCAAGTTTTCTAACTTTATTCTTTTATTAATGAATGAAAGTTCTTTATTTCGAATTTTTATTGAGCAAGTTTAACTTTCCTTAATATCATCCGAAGCATATGTTGTTCTTACACATCGATTCAAATGAGATTGTTCTAACACTTTTGGATATAGCACTTTGCATGTATATCATGGTTATTCAATCATACATTGTTGATTTTCGGTCTTTGACTTTGATAACTGTCGACGTCAGGATTTTTAGATGTCCCTTTCCGTTACTTGTTCTTTGGTGTTCTCATTTCAGGTGAGATTTATTTGAAAAAACAAGTGAAAAAGGTCTGACATGTATAATGTCGACGATGGTACTATTAAGAGTAAATCGGTTGGTTTTTTAAATGCTTGTACCAACACAACCGAGAAAAGGTTTGCACATTGACACGATGATGTGACAACGCTAAGCTGGTCGGTGAAATCCGGTGCTCATCGAATAGAGTTTGACACACAGTTAATACATATATATAAATATATATATATATATATATATATATATATATATATATATATTAAAAGCAAATAAACGCCGGGCCAAAAGTTCAGGCTCAATCGAGGCATAACTCGATAATGTTAGTCCAGATATATAAATATATATATATATATATAAATAATATGTGACGCCCCCAAAATTAGGTATACATCACCCATCTTGAGTCGCCAGATACATGATACAGAATTCAAATACAACTTAATAATACAACTGTCATGTACAATACGACGAAACATAAATTGTGAGTTTGAATACAAATATTATCTACTAGAGAGTATACAAACTCAAAAGGAGTCCTCATTATAATTATTATCACAATATTTCACAGAATAGTGAGGACTACTAATGCACCATCTAGGACCATCACTCTGTTCCCCGACTAGTCCCAACTACGTTCTCATTTCCTGAAGAGAACAGTGAAAGAAAGGGTGAGCTCAACTAGCCCAGTAAGAAATATTATGACTAAGATAATGCAGAATAAATTATCATTAGCCTTCAACAGTGTTAAACTGATAAAATATAACAAACATCAAGTTTAACTGCAGCGGAACAAGCAATCCATTAGAAGAGTCAAGTAGAGAACAAAATCTACTATCTTCTATGATTTAAAAGGTTTTTTATGACTTTTATCGCTAAGACTCAGCTTAATAAATAATCTACATCATCAAATTAGGCCTGCACTACAGGTCAAGGATATTCTTTAGTATCACGACCATGAATTATCCATGCACTACGGCTAAAGATAATCATGTTTTCATCAACGGTCCTGATCATGCGATAAAATAATTCATCTTTGCACTACGGCCAAAGAGAATCCATAGCCATAATCATACCAAAAACTGTCCATCAATGCACTACGGGCCAATGAGGACTTTTTCCACATCATTTGTAACATTACGGTTATGATTATACCGAATAATCCCTGGTCATAATCATACCAAGTCCATCTATACACTACAGGCCACAGATGACTTTTAACAAAATATAAGCATGAGGATGATGTCAATGATATAGGAATTCAATAAAACAAGTTCAAGAATTAATTTATCCAGGAACTAATAATGTCCAAATTGTCAACATGATACTGCTTTGTAAAGTAAAATTCAAGAATGCTCAGAAGAATATTTTCATGAAAGATTACTGGATGAAACGCAAATATCAAGGATATTCCACTAATTTCATGGAGTATGGAAGTCAAAGTTTTAACCAACTGAGTATAATAAAGAATGGAATAACAAAAGAAATCACCATGCATGCGGTACTTCGCATAGACAGGTTATTCCAACATAATAATAATTAACGGAACCAGGTCATGCGTAAAGCAGAGACAGGATGTTCCAACAGAATAATAAAGAATGGAATAATAACAGAAATCACCATGCATGCGGTACTTGCGACAGACAAAGTTATTCAATAGAATACCAATAAAGAGGCGGAACCGGTCCCGGCGTAAAAGCATATGAGCAGGATATTCCAATGTAATAATAATAAAGATTTAAACTCAGTCCGGCCAGATAACGCGCATGATATTGATATTTCAACGGAAATTATAAAAAGGCGAAATCAGTGCGGTGTAAAACGCATGCAGACGAGGATATTCCAATGTAATAATAAAAGAGAATAATAGAAGAATGTCACCAAGTATAGGGTAGCATGCATTATCAAAAGTTATTCCAACATAATAATAAAGAATGGAATAACAGAAGTTCTCTTCATGAATACAAAAGAAATAATACTCCCTACCTTAAAAGAAACTGGATATAGAAGTAGTGAAGTAGCAGAATACTTTTCTTCTTTCTCTCTATAATTTCTCTCTATAATAATTGCTCTATAGCTTTAGTGAATTGGTGAGAAATGAAGGAAGAATGAGCTTCTATTTATAGGAAAATATAATTTCGATAATTGCACATTTTGGGGCTCGAAAAATTACAGTACAATATCTCTAACTTTTCTTTCATTTTTAATTTAGTCCTGCAAGTATTATCAATCTTGCACCAACTCTCCTAATAGTAAATCATGTGAATCAATAGTACAATCATGTGAATAAATAGTATAATCATGTGAATACATAGTATAATCATGTGAAAAAATTACTTACATTATAGTACCTTCAACTATACCTCCATTTTTAACTTAGTCATGCAAGTATTATCAATCTTGCACCACCACCCCTAATAGTATAAGAATGTGAAACAATAGTACCCCGTGAATAGTAACTCGTGAATAGTAACTCGTGAATAGTACTCAGACACAAAAAGTGCTCCGAATACCCGAGTGAACAATATAACCTCCAGACATCAATTATCATCGAAATAAATGTCAATTTCCATTAACACTAATAATCCCAATACAATAGAACAATCAATTTCATCTTTAATCAACACAACTTATTCATCATTAATATTATAACTTACAATATTTAAAAACCAGGTCGTTCCCAGGAAAGAGGGGGCTTTCCAATAAGGATTTCTCCTTATTGGTGCCCAATTAGGTGACTAAACCTCTCCTTAACAGAACTTCTAGACATTGTCAATATTGCAAATAATAATATGAATAACTTTGTCGTCTCAATTATTGATTTAATAATAATAAATATTATGCAGATGATACTGTGACAATAATTGAATCAATAATATGAGAGATATGATCGCAAAGAATCATCGTAGCAATAATTGAGTATAATCGAGTGACTTCTCACGTAAGCATCAATAATCAATATTGTGTGCTACTATGTAACTAATGCATACATCGTACTTTTAATACCTGGGTGTTTCAACAGTTAACGGTAAAACTTTCGCCGTTATTTTTATAAAGTATTTTTGTCGTTTTCTCAATCCGATAATAATTCTGTTGTGGGGTCCACCAATGATTATACCGTCATACGGATATTCCCCGACAAAAAGAATATTCCCCGACCAATCGAATATTATATAACAACTTCCGTACTTTGCAAAATTTATAAATATTACCCACAACTATAACATTATATCAAATCCACACCATAATATTTAAAAAAATTATTTCGAGAAAATTAAATCTTTATTCATAAAATTCGAGGTCTCACAATCTCCCCTCCTTATGAAATTTTGTAACCCGGCTGAACTAATGACTTGAATGTCGCTAACATCCCTGGAGGTGCAGCTCGTTCTTTTGTCGCCAAGATTTGAACTTCGGTGTAGAGGTCTCGATTTATGAGAATTTGGCGCCGGTTGACACATTTGATGATGAGGATTTTATTCTCTAGACCATTTGTTATTGGGCTCCTGCTTTTGAGTTAATGACTTTCTTGAGAATTTTCCCCTTCTTTTGTAGGGGCAAGCCAAAGTCGCTGTAGTAATTTCTTTCGCTATTCTCCCTTGCTTTTTGCTGAGAGGCTTAATCCCGCCTTAAGATCCTTCCATTTATTGGAATTGGACAATGCTCCAGTCCTTTCGCATGTTGATGCCGAGGGTTCGTATGAAAAACTCTCTTTGTTGATGAAGTCACAATTGAGTAATATCCGAATCGTCAATGAGATGATGTGAGGGAAGCTCTGATGATGATGTACCGTGTTGATGATGTTGACTGGCGCATTTTCCTCTTTAGGATGGTTGATAAATGCCCCAGTGTTGAGTTGCCATTGTTCTTGAGATTGCCCCCGCTTTGCTTGTTGTCTGGGATAGTTACTTTGACAGATGAGCTGATAAGACGCCGAGATCGCAAGAGGCTTTTACTTCTGCACCATCTAGTGAAAATGTAGTGGATGTGGGCTTTGATGTTGATAGCTCTTTCTGGTAGAGATGTCGCTTTGTTAGAGAGATGATGCTCTAACTTATAGGGATATCGTTGTTGCTGAGCGGGATGACGTTATATCTACCCGAGATATCACATGTAGTTAGTGGTGGATCTGTTGGCTCGTGTAGAAACCCTTGGGCAGGAGATCACAACGTTACCTCCTTCTTCTGAGAGGGAATCCATGTTGGACTTGATAGCTCGTATATACTCTGATTTGTAGATGGGCTTGTATTTTCCTGCACAGACTAGCTTTGCCATTTTGTCATGTACAATACACATTCTATATATCAAACAACATTATATATGGCAGGGAAATATATGTTGATTCACTTCACTTTTAGTTGTGCTTTGCTACTTGCTTGATATTCGCTTGTTTCTCCGGGACTTTGTGATCTGGATGTATTTTGAACTCCTCCTTGATGGATGGACATTGAGATATCTCAGGATTTTCAGAATTGATCGTCGATCTGTGTGTATTCCCTACCATCTTTGGTGTCTTGGGACTGATTTATGTATTTGGCTGTGGGTAGGAGTGGTTTTTGTTTTTTCTGTGGTGAGACCGGACCATATAACATGGATGCTTACGTACTCCTGTGTATTGGGGAGATCAGGTCGACGTAGTTCACCCCAGGTATATGGCGGATTGCAGATGAAAAGTTTAATCCCATGTACAGGATAAATTGAAGGTGTGAAAGGTTTAATCCCTGGTGGGATAAACTGAAAGTGTGAAATGAAGTGAAACCAGGCTGCTTGTTTGAAAAGTGTGTTTTTCCCTGAGGGGCAGATGGGTAAAAAGGAAAGGTTGTATGTAGTGAGGGTTAAAGAACCTGAAATGACTGGTGATCTGATGATCCAAAACCAGGATGTTCGCTTGATAGTAACCTCAGACATAGTACCATTTCACGGTGTCCGAGTTAATGAGTTACAAAAATTCATCGCCATCCATTTCCTGTAATCTAAAAGCGCCTCCTGTCAATACCTCCTTAACAATAAATGGGCCTTCCCAGTTCGTGTAGAATTTTCCTTTAGACTGAGCTTGGTTGTCAATGATCTTCTTCAAAACGAAGTCGTGTTATTTGAACTGCCGTAGTCGGACTTCTCTGTTGTAGGATCTTATTTACAAGTAGAGGGTCGCTCATGTCTGGGCCACATACTACCCCATGGATTTCATCCATGAGCCTTTAAGCTTGGTCCTCGTCCAGACATCTGAGGAGACCTCGTCTTGAATCTCTTTTGTAGAGTGCATCTTCGCTCAGGTAGAATTTTATAGTAAGTCGATGGATCCGCCTTCTTTCAGTCGGGCTCGCCCCAACGGGTGTAGATCTATCTTGTGAGTGTTCATGGATATGCTGATATCAAAGGTGCTAGATGGGAGGTAGCTCATCTGGTACTTCTCCAATGTAATTCCCATAGGCTGGAGACTTTTGTTGGGCAAACGTGAGGGTTGGCATGTCTTCCTTGTCATGTATGTTGATCAAGGAGGCCAAGGTTGCTAACGCATCCGCACAATCATTCCTATTCCGTGGAATGTAGAGGAAAGATATTTCTTCGAACTCCAAAGCCATCTGTAGAACCTGCCGATGGTAAGGCAACAAATGTATAACCTGTTGAAAAGCTTTTTCTTTTTTTTTCTTTTCTTTTTTTTTCTTTTGCATTAGATTGTGGAAAAGAGCTATATGGCTCACTGATAGGTAGCTCCGGCATTGATGAGGCCGAATGACTATCGTCTTTAGCAAAAGGTTCCCCAAGGAGTGATGAATGCAGTTTTTTCACGATCCTTTTTAGCAACCATGATTTGATGATACCCAGCAAAGCAATCCGCAACGGAGTATATATCATACTGAATCGTATTGTCAATGAGTATGTGGATAAATGGGACGGGAAAGCTATCTTTGAGACAAGCTTTGTTCAGATCATTGTAATCCATGAAAACTCGTACCTTTCCTCTAGGTTTAGGTATGGGGACTATGTTGTATAGCCATTCAAGGTATGTTGATACCATGATGATGCCGACTTGAAATTGTTTCAAAATTTCTTTTTCTTTTTCTTCTTTTTTTTTTAAACTTTTAACCTCCACTCAGGTTTCAATCGCCTGAGCTTCTGCCTGACTAGCTTGAATCCCCTTTTGATGGGAAGGCGATGAGTGATAATGTCCGTGTATAAACTGACCATGTCTTCGTGAGACCATGAAAACACATCCTGGAATAGGGTCAATAGAGTAACCATGTCATTCCTTTGGTTTATAGTGAGGTTTGTTCCAATCTGGATTTGTTTGGGATTTTCTAAGGTTCTGATGTTTAAAAGAGGTGGGTTGATCAAGATTTAGCTTGGGTTTGTCTTCGACCCATTCTTTGATCTCCTAAGGTATCTCATAGTTCTCTTGTATTTCTATCAAGTCTGAGTCCAACTTTACATCAAAGTTACAATCCTTGTAGAAAATATGCACCTCATCAACAAGTCTAGGCACATCTACGTTTCAAGTCCTGAACCAACATGCTCTCACTTAATATATGAAACTGTTCAATCACACAAAGTGTTAGCATGTAATGACAAAAGTAACTGCTAATACTGTATAGAAAAAGTAAGCAGTTATTGCTATCTACAGGGTAGAATGAGTTTCTGCCCGTTTTACCATTGTCGACCAATGCAAGGAGTGTTGCTTCAATTGCCGAGGGCAAAGTCTGGTGGACTGCAGTGATGGAGGGGTTGTCATCGTCCTCCCTATCCCGAATGATGGCCATTATGTCTGAGCAATCATCTTCTGGGGTGTATCTTTTTGTGTGTTCATCGTGGACAATGATACATACGCCTGACATCATTCTGATGATGATCTTGTTTAATTCTTCATTCCTCCTCTTCCATTGCGGGATTTGGAACAAAGACTTCTTTCTCCTTTACCGGTACCGACTTGGGAAATAACATAGCCATCACATTGGTTGGCACCTTTATAGGAGGTTGTGCGGACTCAGAAGTTGTAGGTGGAGACAATCGCTGTGTGGCTGAAGGAATCTATCTATGCTTATGAGGATTCATGCGACTGGAACTAGTAGTATCTGGACCTTGGGTTCCTCCTTGTGCAGAGGATTCAGCATGTACGGGTATCCTTGTTCCCTGAGTAGATCGGTGTAGTTCTTTAAGCAGAACAACCAAATCTGTGATTTTTTTTTACTTAATTCGTCGAACTCTTCTCGAGAAACTGGATTAAGATCAGTCTTGTCAGTTGAAGACATAATTGGTCAGAAGCTTACGCAAATTTTTGGATTTTGACCAGGTAGTAGGTCCGATTGGTTCCCTGCGAAAGACTTGCATAGTTTAGTCTTTAGGGAATGTGTGTATAATAACATGCTATGTGATGTGTCCATTTTAGGAATTTTATCCTGCAAAATGGATGTCAATTTGTTTTAGAAGATGTCAATTTGAATGTGTACACATTTCTTCATATTTCTCATTACATGGAGATAGATATGAAATGAAATTACAAGTAATTGTGTTTACAAGTAATTAAAATGAGAAAGCATGAAGAGACTTCCCTCCATTTTGGGTTTATCGGAGGCTGACCTATCTTAGGTTACTCTCGCGGCTTTTTGGCATGAAGTTCCCAAATCATCGAAATCTACTCAATGGGAAATTAATCCGGTGTTTCACCTAGAGCGAATTTGGGTGGTGCCTTTCCTGAGCCTCGGGGAATTAGTCTTCCCACGAGTCCAGTAATCAAACACCGACGGGATAGCCTCCTGGTGGAGGGACCACACAACATACATTCACATACATCGCGTCTCACCGTATGAAAATGATGACATGTGCGAAGCACTAATATCACAAGCAGATATGGTGCGAATCACTAAGTGCAATAAGTAAATGCATTCGTACACATTCATTATAAATGTAAATGAAACATCCACACACAAGCAGATAATAGTTTTGAAAAGATTGTAATAGCGACTTAAGTCCTCTTACTGGAGTCCCCAGCAGAGTCGCCACATGTCGACGTCGGGATTTTTAGATGTCCGTTTCCGTTACTTGTTCTTTGGTGTTCTCATTTCAGGTGAGATTTGCTTGAAAAAACAAGTGAAAAAGGTTCGACATGTATAATTTTGATGATGAGACTGTTAAGAATCACCAGTTGGTTTTTTAAATGGTTGTACCAACACAACCGAGAAAAGGTTTGCACATTGACACAATGATGTGACATCGCTAAAACCTGATTTGGTGAAACCGAGATTCATTAGTGGTCAGGGGACTTGGTTATGTGGAGGTAAGGTGTTAGGCACTTCGGACATCCCGTGTTACCACGTAGACCGCCTCTTTTCAAGAAACTATTATCAGAATGTGTGTGTGTGGGTCAATGTCTTTGTTATTTGGAAGTAGTGTGAGGCCTCGTTCGCACCTATATACATTGTGGTTTGAATTTATGTAAAATTCAATTTTAAGCAAGATATGGCGATGATGTTTTATAAAAGAGGTTTTCAAACCCCGATGCTCAATAGTAATTGAGACCTTTTACACTCCCATTTTATTAAGTGTTCGTCTTGATTGATTTTATTTTACAGATGTGAGGCATACGTACGAAAATAATGTACAAAATAATGTCGACTTCCTCATGGGTATGGAAAGCATCTGAGGAAATTCAGACACCGCAGAATAATTTACAAAGTCGCTACAATTTGAAAATTTCCATCATCGAAATCGAATTTAGATCCAATGGGTGATCCGTGATCACATAATTCCTAAAGCATATGATAATATAATTTGTATGAAAGCGAGTAGCGGTATATATATAAAAGTTGTAAATATATATATATATATATATATATACATACATGATCACCAACCACGAAGCACCTCCATGGGGGATCAGAAATGTAAATAAAGCTGTAAAAACTATCAACCGCCACAGAGGAAACTCAAGGAGGGAAAAAACGTAAATAAAGCTGTAAAGCTATCAACCGCCACGGAGGAAACTCCAGGCGGGACAAAATGTAAAGAAACTTGTACAAAGCGATCAACTGCAACGAAGTAAACTCAGGAGGACGAAACGTAAAGAAAGTCGTAAAAGCGATTAACCACCACGAAGTGAACTCTAGGTGGGACGAATATATATATATATATATATATATATATATATATATATATAAAGCGAAGAAACGCTCCGGACAAAAGTTCAGGCTCATCGAACAAAGTTCGACACACACGATATATATATATATATATATATATATATATATATATATAAGCAAATAAACACCTGCATCAAGTTCAGGCTCAATCGAGGCATAACTCGATAATGTTAGTCCAGATATATATACAAACTATAATGAAACCCACGGACCAAAGTCCGGGCAAATGTGCGCAACACGACTCTCAACGTGAAGAAGGGTGTGTGCAGAGATGAAGAGAAAGGCTTTAAAGTGTGTGAGAAGGCTTACAGTTGACTGCCAAAGAAGACTTCTATATCTTTAAACTGGGTAAACACTTGCTTTTGTAGGTACAAAAGAAGCTATATGTGAGCTCACAGGTGTTTAAAATGAGAGAGTACATTGTATAGGGTGAGTGCAGAGCAAATTGGGTAAGGCTTCCTCGCCGTTTTCTCTTGCAAAATGGCCACCCCAAGCCCTCTATTTATAGAGGGGGGAGCCACAGGTCTACCTACGACACCTAGTAGCAGGTGTACCTGCGGCTGCCCGGGGTACCCCGGGCAGTGTGGGTCCCGCCGTGTCGAAGTACGTATATTCGAACAATGCGCCGTTCGCTCGGTCGTTCATAACTTTCAATCCGGGAGTCCGATGGAAGCGTGTCATATCATTCCGGAAAGCTCTTTCTGAGAGCTACACAATGACATAAGATTTGCCCTTTTTGATCCTAAGAAGATGGGTCCATGATCGAAATGGCATTTCTGGGTTTCCGTCAGGTACTCCGTTGAGTCGTTTTGAGTAGTTTGCGCTCGGAAGTTAATATATGGTTCTTGTGGGACTTCTATTGAAGCATTTTGAATTGAAATTAGTGTATTTGATTTGAAGTGAAGTTGAGTTAGAAAAATGACCATTTTTCCCCTCCCGAGGTTATCTCCGGTTTTCGTACAGTTGTAGCAGTCTTTTCTTAGGGTTATTTCTAAGGTTGACTTGATGTTGACTTTGACTGTCCTCAGGGTTATCTCTGAGGTTGGCTTGATCTCCTAGGGCTATCTTCAGGCTTTGATCTTGATCCCCCTGGGCTATCTCCGGGGTTGAAACTGGATCTCCCGTGGCTATCTCCGGGGTTAAAATTTATGTTGTGGTCCTCCAGGGTTATCTCTAGAGTGTGAAAAAGACGTTTTTATCCTCCTGCATAGTTAGTAACAGGAAAACAAAATTTTGAGTGTCTACAATAACCTTGTTCAATTCTATATTGTTATATTAAACCTTCAAGTAGTAAGAAAACTCTTATTAATTGAACTAGTCTATTACGAATAGTGTTCTAAAATTCTAGAACCACTGATAAGTTAGTTTCGAGCTAAACTTTCTTTATTGCGGAAATTCTAAATTCAAACTAAGACGAACAACCCTAACATAGGGGATTTTGTACGTGTAATGTTTAGATGTTTGTGCACAATATATGGTATAAATGGGATGATCCCCCTAAGTACGTTAAGAAGAGTCTGTATAGTCTAAATGACTGTTAAGGTTGAGGTAATAATACCTAAACACCGAAGACATAGTTCGTGGTCTTAAGAACCTCAGATATTAAATTCAAACTTGTTTTCTATTTTTAGATTCGTAGAACAAGTTCATTATTGTTCAGTATTCGTTGTTCATTCTCATGTTGTTATTATTACTACTCTTTATATTAGTGAGCAATTGTTTGCTCACTCTTACTAATAACGTCGTCAACTAAAATTTGAAAGAGTCGATGAGCCATCTACTAGCAAAGGAAAGGGCAAGATGTCCATGTATTGAAGAGTCATTTAGAATTTATTTAGATGCATTAGGTTATAAGACTTGTTTTCTTTTATGATGTTTTCCGCAAACTTATGTAATAAATTAAGGTTAGATTACCTGGGATTGTTTATGAGATGATGTAACCCTTTTATGGGAGAGATTATTGTTTAAATTAATTAATGTTGTATCCTTTATTATGGGTAGTTAGATGTAATTATTTTGATAGTGAGCACCAAATCCTATGGGAATGAAGTACCTGGATTTGGGGGTGTCACATCACTATTCATCTTTAGACGGTAGATGACGGAGTTAAGGTGTTTGATATGGAATTTGTTACACAACTCCTCCATCATTTTGTTGTTGAGGTTCTTAGCATTGTCTGACATAATTACCTCGGGTTGTCCATATCGACTGATGACATTATTTCTGATGAAAGCAATGATGACTTCTTTGGTAACCCTGGGGAAGGAGGTTGTTTCTACCCATTTAGTGAAGTAGTCGATCATGGTGAATATAAAGTGATGCCCATTACTGGCTTTGGGATTGATGGGCCCGATCACGTCCATTCCCCAAATTGAGAAGGGCCAGGGTGAACTCATATTGTGGAGTTCCCTTGGAGCGGCGTGGATGGCATTTCCATGAATTTGGCATTGATAGCACCTCTTGACGTGATGATCATAGTCAACTTTGAGGGTAAGCCAGTAATGTCCTATTCTAAGGATCTTCTTAATGAGTAGGGGGCTGCTCATGTGTGGGCCACATACTCCACCATGGAACTCATCCATGAGCCTCTGAGCTTGGTCCTTGTCCAGACATCTGAGGAGACCAAATCCCGTATCTCTTTTGTAGAGTGCATCTCCGCTCAGGTAGAATTTCATAGCAAGTCGACGGATCCACTTTTTCTCAGTCGGACTCGCCTCAGTGGGTGTAGATCCATCTTGTAAGTACTCCTTGATATACTGATACCAAGGGTGCTGGATGGGAGCTAGCTCATTCGATACTTCTCCAACATAATTCTCGTAGGCTGGTGCCTTGTGCAGGGCAAATGTGATGTTTGGCATGTGTTCCTTGTCAGGTATGTGAATCAAGGAGTCCGAAGTTGCTAGTGCATTTGCAAAGTCATTCCTATTACAGGGAATGTATAGAAAGGAGATCTCTTCGAACTCCGAAGCCATCTGTAAAATTTGCCAATGGTAAAGCAGCAAATGTAGCTTTTTGGTTTGATAGATTCCTGTGGATTGTTTGATTACCAACTCCGAATCCCCAAAGATAGTTAACCGCCTAATTCCCATTGAATGGGCAAGTTTAAGCCCCATGAGATGACCTTCATACTCAATTTGTGTTGTTGGTGGCGATAAATCAGAATTTGACCACAGAACGGATATCGCTCCCGTCGTCTGGGATATTAGAGGCGCTTCAAGCTCCAGAGCCTTCCATATTAATAGCTCCATTAAAATACACTTTCCATGTATGGCTTGTATCGTACTGATGGTGTTGTTGTACTTCCATTACCCCTTCATCGGGGAAGTATGTTTCTAAGGGTTTGAAGTCCCCTGAAAGTGCGGCGGCCAATTGATCTGCAATCCCTTGACCTCTGATGGATTTTTGCATTACGTAGACTATGTCAAATTTTTGTAGGATCAACTACCATCTGGACACCCGACAATTTAACATGGGTTTACTGAACACATATTTGAGAGGATGCACTCGGGATATTAGATGGGTTGTGTGACCATGGAGGTAATGTTGTAACCTCATGGAAGCCCATGCTAAAGCACAACAAGTCTTCTCAATCAAAGTGTAATTGTGTTCACTGCTGCTGAATCTTTTGTTGAGGTATTAGATAACACGTTCTCAGCCTCTATCGTCTTTTTGTCCTAGCATGCAGCCCATGGCATTGTCACTTATGGACATGTACATGAATAGGGGAACATCATCCCTGGGAGGTACCAAAATGGGAGCTTTGACTAGCTGCTCTTTGACTATAAGGAAGGCCTTCGGGCACTCGTTGATCCATTTCATGGAGGAGTTCTTCCTTAACAGTTTGAAGATGGGCTCAAGGTTGTTGTGAGTTGTGAAATAAACCTGTTAATGAAGTTGATTCTTGTAAGACCCCGAATTTTATGAAATAAAAGTATTCAATTTTTCTATTTAGTAAATAGTTAAATTGATAAAAGTTTAAAGTTAAGGGTTATATATATGAAAATTTTGCAAAATTAAGCAAGTGGTTATAAAATACTCATTGTTGTCGGGGAATATTCGTTTGGTTGTGGAATATTCTTACTGTCAGAGAATATTCGTACAACGGCGCAGCCATTTGTGGGCCCCATAACAAAATAACTATCGGATGAAGAAAACGACAAATATGAGTTTTTATAAATAACGGTGTAGTTGTTACCGATAACACTGTTGGAATACCCGGTGGTTAAAATATAGTAATACGCGGCGTAACAACGAGTAATACCAGTATTGCACAATATTTTTGAATTATTGATTCTCATGTAAGGAGGCACTACTCAATAATTGTTACAGTAATTACTGTTCAATATTTTATTTTATTGATTCAATAATTGCTACGTTGATATTTTATATTATTGTTGTTTCCATAATTGTCACTGCACAGTATCTCCATTATCATATCAATAATTCATATTATTTGAATAATATTGTTAGATAGCATTATTGGCAATGTCTAAGGAAGTTCTGTCTTGGAAAGGGGTTTGGTCACCTAATTGCGCGCCACTAAAGAAAAATCCTTATCGGAAAGCCCCCTTTTTTCTGGGAACGACCTGGTTGTCATAATTGTGATTCTGTAATATTATTTGTGAATAATTAATTTTTGATTTGTATGATATGGAAATATTTATTTTGTGTAGATATAAATAATAGAATTAATGTTGAGGTGTTATCAGTATTTTGTTGGAATGGAGGAATTCTTAGAAAAGTGTCAATTGTTAAAAATTAATATTTTATCTTATATTATAAATGTATAATGTGATAATATAATAATAATGGTGATATTTTTATACTAAATTCGCAGTGCATGAATCAAATGAGAGAAATCTAGAAATCAAAAGAAGAACAAAATTTGGAAATTTTCAGAAAAGTAGTTTATTACTTGATTTTGTAAAATCCATAACTCTTTGTGTATAATAAGTTAGGAGATGAGCCATATATCAAAAGAAAGTCCTTGAAGTAAGTTAAGCGCTGAAATGTGAATCACCTAAATATTCTTTGTGGATTTTTCGTGCTGACTGTTTGAGTGAAACTGGTACGAGGGACTTATAGTCCGAAAATCAAATCATTGTTCTTAAGCTCTATTGCGTGAGTTATAATTTTTAATCCGACCGTTGGATCGTTGTAATTTTTGGATATGTTATACATATATAAGTTTAGTATATGTGCACAAATTTTGAACCGTTAAAAATTAACGTATGATTTGTTATGAATTTTAAGAGGTGTTAAAAATCGTGCGTATGTGGATTTCGGACATTTTTTTTATTGGAATTTGGAAAACTTTTCTTCTGCAAAGTTGTAGAGAATTCGATTTTCCTATGGAATGGATAGAAAATTTGTATTTTTCTGATAAAAGGGCTATTTATTATGAATTGTTGAAATTTTGAAAATTAAATATTTTTATTAAAATTGTGGGTAGGACCCACTTTTGCTTTTTAACATGTGGGCTAAAAATTCTTCTAAGATGGCATGTTGATGGCTTTCCAAAATGATGGGCGTAGAAAGAAAAAAAAATAGTACTCCCTCAGTCCCATAGTTATAGGCTGATTTCTTTTGGCACATATTTTAAGAAAATTAATTTAAGTGGAAATTTTTAACATAAATTTTCCATATATACCCCTTAATATGGAATTAATCAATAAGTTAATTACTCCTTACTTATCACACTGGAACTCTCAACTTTATTGATTGACGTGTTAAAGTCCATAACCATAGAACATTAACCAAAGAGAATACAACAACATTAAATGTGGTAATAAAAATAATGACATTAAATGTTGTTTCTTCAAAAAAAGGGTAATGGTTGAATATTTATTATAAGGGCATAAAAGTAAAACAATGAACCAACTAAATTTTATAAATAGTAAGTAGCCTATATATTGGGACATCTCAAAATGGAAAATCAGCTTATAACTATGGGACGGATGGAGTAATATTATTTTATTATTTAGTCTCCTTTGGCGTTCTAGCATTTTCCTATAAATAAGGTGCTTAGTTAGAATTAAAAATCACACCAGAATCATAAGGTTTCTCTCTCTATATTATCGATCGTATTTTGTGAGTATTTAGATACTTTGTGAGTTGTTATTCAGTGCAAGTTCCTTCAGCGTTACATCCAAATTTCCAGCCAGAAGTACTATTCTTTTGAGGTAAGGGATAGTAAGGGATGTTATTTTTTTCGTAAATGATATTATTTTCTTTGATATCATTATATCGAAATGTTGATATGAATTTTATTGTGAAAATTTTAACTTTTCGTGTCGGGGTTACTATTCACGTATACAACATTATTCACGTATACGACACTATTCATATATATGACACTATTTACGTATACGGCATTATTTACGTATAGCGTACTATGTACGAATACGAATTACTATTCATGAGTTACTATTCACGAGTTACTATTTATGGGATACTATTCACGACAAAATTGATTTCTTTTTCTGACCAAATTATCGTTGATTTATAAATCTTACTCTTGAAATTAAATGCAGTTGTTGATCATATTGTTTTTATTATCATATATAACATTTTTATAATCCTGGTGATGAAATTTCTCTTTGACTTGAGTGTAAAGATGGGTAGATTATTGTTATGATCGTGACTATGGGTTCTCTTTGGCTAGTAGTGCAAAGTTGAATTGTTGACTGGTATGATCATGACCATTGAATTTACAATTGAATATCTTTAGCTTAAGTGCAAAGGTGAATTGATCAATATGGTTATAATTATTGTTTATATAAATTCTGAAATGATTTTATATTTCTTTGGGATATTAATATCTTTGGCCTGTAGTGCAAAGATGACTTGTTGTTGAATATCTTTGGCCTGTAGTGCAAAGATGACCTGTTGTTGAATATCTTTGGCTCGTAGTACAAAGATGATATGTTGTTGAATATCTTTTGCATGTAGTGCAAAGATTAACTGTTGATGAATCTCTTTGGCCCATAGTGCAAAGATGAATTTATTAGTATGATTATGAACAGGAACTGTGATTTGGTATAACCATGATCTTTGATGTTTCAGGTGAAGACAGGTGATGAAAACTATCTTCGTCCTGGATGAGAAAAGGATTTTAGAACCATAATTATGATAATGAGTTATTCATATGATTGTGGACCAGAACTGTTAATTGATGTTACAGTGATAAAACATTGTTGATGGACTTTTAACATGGAGAAGATAATAGACTTTATGGTCTATTTGACTCTTCTAATGGATTGCTCGTTCTGCTACAACTATGGTTGAAAAGTTTTATCATCTACCATATATTTTAAATCTCTGATTTATTACTGACGAAGGCTATTGATAATTTAATTATCTTTAGTCATGATATTCTTTACTAGGCTATTTATGCTCACCCTTTTGGTTCACAATTCATTTCAGGTAATAAGAGTGGGTCGAGCAGGGGTAACAGGGGAATAGAACGATGGTCTCTAGCTGTGGAGGTTCTCCCTAAAGAGTATGGAAATAATTTTATTGAGAACTTTAGAATAGTGTGTTGTATTTTATACATCATTTAGTAGTTATATTTGGTGAATCAAATAGGGTGAGGCGAACCCAACATTGGAAGGGTATTTTGCCACTATCATACAAGATGTCTAATGACCTACGACTTCGTGTTATCATAAGATAGGGTTGTGCACATCCACTTGCTGAGTATATCTACGAGCACTACCTATAAAATCTTGGAGTTTGGTTGAAATATAATTCCCAATTAGAGACAATGGAGATAATTATATGTCAAGAGAAGACTCACCATTGGAAAGAATATGATAACAATCTTTTCATTTTTCTTTGGGGTCTATTGAGTCAACCAAGGATAATTCTCGAGTCATATAATATCTATTATAACTTAGATGCATGGACTCCCATGTATGAAGGTTTCCTTGAGCATTTTATAATGATTTTAATTTCTAAAACAGTTATTGACTGTATTTTTATGTAAGGTACCACTGTAAGGTATCAATGTGAGGTGATATCCGGGTAAAGAGATGAGAGTCACCATTGGTATCTATTTGTATTAAAACTCACAACACATGTGTTGTCGTATTTTGCATGACAATTGTAATAATGAAGTTTGTATTTGAAAATTGCATTGAGTGCATTTCGTGGTGCCTCGGAATAGGTTGGGTGGAATGGACCTATTTTGGGGGCGTTAGATTTGGTATCAAGCTTAGGGATATGGTCTCTAGCGAAGATCAGGAAATAGAACTAGAAGGGGAGAGACGAGTAATACCCTTCACTAGTGTGTGTCCTACCTAAGCTAAATTTTCTTACTTAAGTTGATAAATTGTGATAAGTCAATTAACCTTTGTTTTTGTGTGTATTCTAGAATGATATAAAATCTGTTAGATGAGCAATGGAGAAATCATGATGACCGAGGAGATAGAATCTAAAATGAAAGTAAGGTATTCTCAACTCTTCGAAATACCAGGTACGTAAAATTCGGGGACGAAATTTCATAAAGAGGGAAGATTGTAAGATCCCGAATTTTATGAAATAAAAGTATTCAATTTTTCTATTTAGTAAATAGTTAAATTGATAAAAGTTTAAAGTTAAGGGTGATATATATGAAAATTTTGCAAAATTAAGCAAGTGGTTATAAAATACGCATTGTTGTCGGGGAATATTCGTTTGGTCGTGGAATATTCTTACAGTCGGAGAATATTCGTACGACGGCGCAGCCATTTGTGGGCCCCATAACAAAATAATTGTCGGATGAAAAAAATGACAAATATGAGTTTTTATAAATAACGGCGTAGTCGTTACAGTTAACACTGTTGGAATACCCGGTGGTTAAAATACAGTAATACGCGTCGTTGCGCAGTAGCACACGGTATTGCACATTATTTTTGAATTGATGATTCTTACGTAAGAAGGCACTACTCAATAATTGTTATAGTAATTATTGTTCAATATTTTATTTTATTGATTCAATAATTGCTGCGATGATATTTTATATTATTGGTGTTTCAATAATTGTCACTGCACACAGTATCTCCATTATCAGATCAATAATCATATTATTTGAATAATATTGTTAGATATCATTATTGGCAATGTCTAAGGAAGTTATGTCTAGGAATGGGGTTTGGTCACCTAATTGCGCGCCAATAATGAGAAATCCTTATCGGAAGCCCCCTCTTTCCTAGGAACGACTTGGTTATCATAATTGTGATTCTGTAATATTATTTGTGAATAATTAATTATTGATTTATATGATAGGGAAATATTTATTTTGTGTGGACATAAATGATGGAATTAATGCTGAGGTGTTATCAATATTTTGTCGGAATGGAGGAATGCTTAGAAAAGTGTCAATTGTTGAAAATTGATATTTTATCTTACATTATAAATGTATAATGTGATAATATAATAATAATGGTGATATTTTTACACTAAATTCACGGTGTATGAATCAAATGAGAGAAATCAAGAAATCAAAAGAAGAACAAAATTTGGAAATTTTTAGAAAATTAGTTTATTACTTGATTTTGTAAAATTCATAACTCTTTGTGTATAACTCTTTCGGTGGAATGGACCTATTTTGGGGGCATTACAATTCTTCCCAAAAATCCTCGTATTTCTTTATTTGTCTAAGGAACGGGCATTTCAATGATGGCCTGGATTTTGGTAGGATTCAGCTCAATCCCCTTGTGGCTGACTAAGAATCCTAGCAACTTGCCTGATTTAACGCCAAAGTCGTAGTTAGCTGGATTCAACTTCAAGTTGTACTTGCGCAACCTGTTGAAGAGCTTTCTGAGATGGTCTAAGTGGTCTTCTTCCCTTCGGGACTTGACAATGATGCCATCCATGTAGATCTCTATCTCTTTGTGCATTAAGTCGTGGAAAAGAGCCATCATAGCTCGTTGATAGGTAGCTCTAGAATTGATGAGGCCGAAAGACAACCGTCTATAGAAAAAGGTTCCCCAAAGCGTGATGAAAATAATTTTCTCACGATCTTCCTTAGCAACCATGATTTGATGATACCCCGTGAAGCAATCCGCAAAGGAGTACATGTCGTATTTAGTAGTATTGTCAATGAGAATGTGGATAAATGGCACGGGAAAGCTATCTTTAAGGCAAGCTTTATTCAGATCCCGGTAATCCATGCAAACTCGCACCTTTCCTCCAGGTTTAGGTATGGGAACTATGTTGGATATCCATTCAGGATATGTGGGACACCATGATAATGCCAGCTTGTAATTGTTTCACAATTTCTTCTTTAACCTTCATACTCCACTCAGGTTTCAATCGTCTGAGCTTTTGCTTGACTGGCTTGAATCCCTCTTTAATGGGAAGGTGATGAAGGACAATGTAAGTGGACAAACCCATCATATCTTCATGAGACCATGCAAACACATCCTGGAATTGGGTTAGTAGTGTAACCATGTCATTCCTCTGGTTTGGAGTAAGGTTTGAACCAATCTGGATTAACTTAGGGCTTTCTAAGGTTCCGAGATTGAAAGAAGTGGTTTGATCCAGGTTGGGTTTAGGTTTGTCTTAGACCCATTCTTTGATCTCCTGAGGCACCTCAATGTCCTCCTGTATTTCCATCAAGGCTGAATCCAACATTTCATCAAACTGACAATCCTTGTGAAGAAGAGGCACCTTATCAGCAAGTACATGCACATCTAAATTCAGAGTCCTGAAACAAAATATGCTTTCACTCAATATATGAAACGGTTTAATCATACAAAGTGTTAGCACGTATTGACAAAATAATTGCTAATACTGTACAGCAAAGTAAGCAGTTAATGATATCTACAGGGCAGAAGGAGTTTCTGCCCGTTTTACCCTCGCCGACCAATGAAATGAGTGATGCTCCAATTGTCGAGGGAAAAGTCCTGATGGACTGCAATGATGGAGGGGCTGTCATCATCCTCTTTCTCCCGAATGATGACCATTACGTCTGGGCAATCATCATCTGGGGTGTATCTGTTTGTATGCTCATCATGGACAATGATGCGGATGTTGGACATCATCCTGGCGATGTCTTGCTTACGTCTTCGTTCCTCTTCTTCCACCTTGGGATCAGGAACCAGGACCTCTTTCCCCTTGACCGGTATAAGATTGGGAAATAACATAGCCATTACGTTAGCTGTCACCTTTACCGAAGATTGTGCAGACTCAGGATCTACAGGTGGAGATAATTGTTGTGTAGCTGAAGATGAAGGAATCTGATGATGCTTATGAGGATTCCTATGACTGAAACTGGCAGAATAGCTTAGTCCGGCTGTCCCGGTTTGACTGGACACTTGAATCGGGTGCTTAATACCCTGATGATCTTTATCTAGCCCTTGTCCAATCTAATAACCCAATGACATCATTTCTTGATTAGCCGACATTACTTCAACAGAAATCTTGGGTAGTTAGTTGCTCACCTCCAGGGCATGAAAACTGACAGGCTCAACTTCTGAATTGAAGCTGATGAGTGGTATTGTGACAACCCGAGAATTTGGATATTTATAAAATCTTAAAATATTGAATTAAGGTTAAATAATAAGCCTAGACAAAAAATAAGTGAATGAATTTTAGATTTCCGAGAAGGAATTTTGTGAAGTTAAATTTTTTTTGGAGATTTATTCAAGATTAACGGTATAAGGGTATATGTATCTGTGTATGAGGATTTATGTGTGGTTCAGGATTAAGGGTTGACCAGATAAGCTATATCAGTGGCAAAACCTAATATTATATTAAGAACATCGACGTTCAGTTTGAAAACCCTAGTAGTTGATAAGAAACCCTAAAATCGGCTCTAGAAATCCTAATTTCAGTTCTGGGAATTCGAAACCCTAATTCAGAATATGAAAACCCTAATTTAGGGACTTAAAGGCTTAAGTGTATTAATAACAAACCTAATTAGGGATAACCCTAATTGATTAGTTAGAAAACCCTAATTTCTGGATTAGAAACCCTAATCTATATAATTAGGGATAACCTATTTGTTAGTTTAATAATTTTAATGTTAATTAGGAAACATTAATCCTAATGTTCAAGTCTAAGTAATTAGGAAATCCTAATTATAATTTAGAAACCCTAACTCTTGGATTATAAACCCTAATATACAATTATGACCCTAATTGCTAAATTAGCAAATTTAATTAGGATATATTAATCCTAATTAGCAAGATTGAATTTATGATTACGAAATCTTAATATAATTATAGAATCTTAATTAAAATTTAGAAATATTAATTTTCTATTTTGAAAACCTAATTTGAAAAATGCTAGAAAATTTATTTTTAGAACCTTAGGTTTAAACCCTAAGGGTTTGCACATATTGCAATTATGCCATTAAATTTAAAAGTCTAATGACCCATTTACCCTTATTGCATTATTGGACATAACTTGTGGATTTTGCTAAAATGGGAGTTGGTGGCCAACCTAGAGCAGCCCATGTGACTTAAATTCACAGCATTCAGCCTTATTTGATCAGCAACTACATTGTATACATATTATATACAGATTTAGAGAGAGAAAAGTACACTAATATGGCTCATTTGTTCATAAACACCCAACCAAGTCTCTCTCTCTCTAGACCCACGAAATATATTAGTAAATCAGTCCCCAATCAGGTCCCTACTACTTCCATAACAAATAAGGAACCCCAGATTCAAGATCATGGCTCAAAAATGGTATAAACCATAATCTTCAAAATCTCATGATCTTATGTTATATGTTGTAATTTGTTGGTTAAAGTTGTGTATTAGCGTGTCTTTTAGTGATCTGGGTTGATAGATCATTGATCTATAACATCTAGATGCACGATTTAGAAGTTTTCAAAAATCTGGAAATCTGGAAAAGTTGTGTCTGACAGTCAAATGTCAGGTCTCCTAGATCTGCCTCTATTAATATTTTTAGTGTTTTAAAGGTTTGTATTTGTAGTATATTATATGGGCTTTTATCTGAAACTTGAATCGGGATAAGTTCATGTTCTGATCGAGAGTTATTGTTGGTCAAAACCCGTTGACCGTTCACGAAATCTGGTTTCTGGGTTACCCAGAAACCAAGATTTTTCTGACAGCATTTTTGCAGGCCACGGATCTTGCTACTGTTAATGTTACTGACAATGTTAGTGTTTGATCTTGGCAGTATGACATGAGAATTACATATCAAAGCCCTTAGACCCACCAGATCGTTCACAGGATCAAAGATACGCCAGGTCAAACTTGGGTTGACCATCTGCCGAAGAACATTTCTGGAAAACCTAGAAATGTTCAAAGATAGTTTTTCTGGGCTACTTTGACCGGCCGAGATCTTGCGTAGTTGATGTTTATAAGATGACCTAGTGAGTTATATGTGTACCCTGACATCTGGACTACCAGTGTGAACTCGTAAAACACACAAAACAGACTTAGAGCTCACGATCTAAGGATCTAGATATAACACCATGTGATGTTCTTCATTTTCTGGAAAACCCAGGAATGAAGAACAGCCTTGTCAGTCTTTTTGATTGCTTATATCTCTTTGCTATGATGTTGTATGACCCTGGAATCAGTTAGTTTGTGTAGTATAACATAAATACTACATGTGTGACACTTTAGATAACCCAGAATCATGAAGATCAATGATCTAGACTTGGTCAAACCTCCTACCTTCAACACTACCTATACATTTCTGGGTTGGACTCAAGAACACCAAGAACACCTTTAGCCACGGTTTTGTCGCCTAATGCACCATTAGCGACACTTAATTTCAGAAAATAATTATTTTATTAAATAATTAGAGAAAATTAGTTTTTAATTATTAAAAATACAAAATAAATTCCTAAAAATTATTTTGAAGTCCGAAAATTAGTTTTTTATTATTCTGAATATATTTCATAAATATTTAATATTTTTGGAATAATAATGGTATTTAATTTATTTAATTATAATATTAAATAAATTATTTAAAAATGATTTTTATACATGAAAAATTATATTATAGTATAAAAAATATTTTTAGTTATTTTTAGTGACTTTTAATATTTTGTGAGGAATTTAATTAATAAATTAATATTAATGGTAATTAATTTATTTACTAAATATATTAAAAAAATTATGGAAAAATATAATTAATGATTTATAAATCATATAAAAATGATTTAAGTGTTATGAAAATATTTTAAGTTATAATATATAACTTTTGATATTTTGTCATGAAAAACATTAATATTTAATAATAATGGCAACTATAGGATAATGAATTTAAAGGTTTAAAAATATATTATAATTTTAAGGTGTTAAAAATACTTTGATATATTATAATTATATTATAATATTATGTTATGATTTTTATTAATATTTAGTATTAAATAAATATTAATGATAAAGGAATTATGTGGTATTTAATTCTAATAAATACGATATTAATGATTGAAAAATCATTTTAAATGATAATAATTATCTGAAAATTATTACGAGCTTAGGAAGAATGTTTTGACTGATAATAAAGTATCTAAGATAATTTTTAAGTGTTTAGGCAGAGTTTAATTAAACTTCAACTCGAAATTTGTCCGATTAGGCAATCAGAATGTTAGAATTGTACCGAACTCGACTCAGACTGTAATAGTTTGACTTGAGGTTAAGTTTTATGTGTGCTGTAGACTAATAGGGTTATGTGATAATGTGTTTAGATTATTTTAAATATTATGATGATATTATTCTAACTTAGCAATAAATATTATTAATATTAGGTCTTCAGACAAAGCTTATTAATTGCGTAACGATAATCAACGAAATAGGCAAGTTTTTCTTAACTTGACTTTGAGTTGTTTATTCAAATATACTTGTGGTTAATCATTGTTGATTGTCACATCTAAGAATTATTAAATCGCACTCTGTGCATACTGCATGTATTCATCAGGTATGAAAGGTTGATCACCTTCATTACCGTTCGGTCTATATATATATATATATATATATATATATATATATATATTTGTTCATGTTCAATATTGTTCGTTCAGTTATGTAAAATTTGTTCATGCTAGTTCACAATTATATTGTAGAATTGTAGCCAGCTTTTGTTCAATTCTTTAAATCATGATATATCCTTAATTTATTGAATTTAAACTTACTGGGAAAACTTATTGCTCACCCTTGCTATATCATGATAAACATTGCAGATAAGGCGAATACGTTCGGGTACAGGAAAGGATAAGCCAAGTTCAGCTTGGGATAATATGTGCAGCTAAATTGTAATAGTATAGTATGATAATAATGTTATATGTTAGATAGTTTATGAATTTTGTATAAGTTAAGGTTACTCGACCTTCGGGAATAGTGTGTAAAGTTTATTGTATAAACAATTTATGTTTATATCTTCCGCAATAGTTATAGAATGATTGTACCGGAACCGCGGTGATTTGGGGCTCTCACAGTTGGTATCAAAGTTGTTGGTTATAAACCTTAGGTAGGGTTACATGAGACTGATAACCGCAGTGATTAGGATTAGTACTAACTCAAATCTAGTTAGTCTGTCGGTAAAATTCAAAGACGAATCTCGACGGGTTATAAAGATACAGAGTTCCCTAAGTCTGATAATAAAAGTTAACAGTAATGGTGAATAGATAGAGTCTAAAAGACTAAAAGTTCAGAGATAGGAGATCGTAAAACAAAAACGATTAAGACATAGAAATGAATCGTAATATATATGATGAGATCACCCCGTGATCTGATAAGGTTATAGTATGGAGAGGAATCAAGTGAATGATTGAAAAGTTTATGACAAGAATGTTGCGTGTCAGTTATATTATGAGTTGAGAAGGGAGTTAAGATTAGGTGGGGATTTCAATTGAGGACTCATGTCAACAGCTGAGTTGTATGATTGCTTGGTATGGGCGGGGAATTGTACTTGGTGTAAAAACCACTTAGTTTCTGGCATTGATAATCATCGAAATGTCTGTGTCGCGCTATTTGCTATATGCGTGTTGAGAAGGTGATTCTTTTCTCATGGGTATAACAGATAGATAGGTTATAGGCAGAGAATAGAAGGTTAAGTACGAGCTCTTAAACTCATACTTATGGTACGTTCGTGACTCATAATTATATGAAATGTTTATGAACCCCTCAGCGAATGGATGCCAAAGGTCTGTCTAGGATAAGTTCTTAAACTCATATGATTGTGGCAAGTTCCTGAACTCATAAGTGTAGTAAGTTTGACGAACTGAGTATAGTTTCGTGTGAATGGAATATTGAGGATAATAGGAACAAATAGATTGATTAAACAATTGATCATTAGTAAAGACATAGGTTTCCCAAATTCGCTAGCTATGCTAGACTTCGAAATTTTTGATATCAAGCTAAATACGCACTCTGTGCTTTTTGAAATGAATTTTTATTCTCAACTCCTGGTGACCATTGTGTATGAATGGACTTCGGGCCACCGACACATCGTTACCTGTTGAGATGATAAAACAGATTTGTAATGATTTTTGAACGGTTTAAAGAATAGTCTTTGCTACTTATTTCAGCTAGACGATAATGATTTGAAATATCAAAATATATTTTATTTATCACTTATGTACCATGTAACCTGGTGCAGAGATGATAAAAAGTTGATGGAGTTGTAAATACAAGAATACTTAGTGTTGAATTTGATCTAAAATCGTTGTTCCACTATTGTATGACGTGTTATGACAAAGTCACTCGATGACGACATCTTCAAACGGGCTGTTAATATAGTATGGCATCATGACATCATTTTTAAACTAATTTTAAAATTTTTATGTGCCAAAGGGGTTTGGCTATACCTAAATATTTCGATTGAATTGAATTATTAATATGAGTCTATGCTATTTAATTCGGCCAGACCTATGTTTATGAAACTCTAAGCGTTCTTTGAAAATTTTCCTGAACCAAATTATTTTGGTGCGGAATCTGATAAGACTGAGGTACAATTTTTGTGCCTATGGCAGTGACGAGTGTTAGGGTTTTTGGCACAAAAATGCAGTGGAAATATAAAATAATCAAAGCAATTTCTGAAACCCAAAACAAGATCCATGCGAAACAGAAATTAATTCAGTGGTTTAGATATTATAATGATTATGAAAGAGTTCTGAAATAGCTTCGAATCTTTTACGCAATCCAACAGAACTACGTCTCTACGGTATCCGCACGAATGCTCTGCGAATCGTCCTACGATGTGCAGAAGAAGGAACCACGGTACTAGCCACCAAGGATGAAGATTTTCAAAACTGTTTTCTCTAGTCTATCTCTAAGAGCGGCTAGGGTTTTGTATTTTGACATAAGCCCTAAAATGACTTCTATATATCATATATATAGCAGTTAGGAGGAATTAATCAAAACCTAATATTATTACAATCGAATTTATATATATATATATCTTAATTAAGTCTTACTTAATTAATATACCTATATATATAAATTATACTATTAATTTAAATTCGTAATTTAAATACTATCAATCATATTGACATATTTAAATCTTTACAATTTAAATTAATTCCCTTTTAATTACGTTCTGTGTATGTGACCCTATAGGTTATTATTACATTGGCAATAATTTTAAAATCATATTATAAAATTATAAACAGTGAGTGGCATTTAGTAATGCATCACTGCTACCCAAGTTATAATAAGATCGATGATTCGATGCAACCTTTTCTTGACCAATGTATCAATGTAATTTAATCCTTTTAATCTTAATATCCTAGATTAAACTCGAGTCATGGAATGTGTCATACTCTTCATAATTTATTCTGAGTTTTTCTTGATCAATGAGTAGACTATATGAAACAAATCACTATTTGAGCATGGCCATCCATTTCATAGTCCTACTCAATCAAGAGGCCTATGGATATCACCCCTAATATATAGGATGGTTAAATTCCATCTAGATCACTCATATCCCTCACACGATTCATGATGTACCCAATAATCACCTTTATAGTCCACCCTATTAAAGGTGACATTTGATGATATCAAAGTACATAAATTCCCGTGTAGAAATATAGTGATTTCAGGTCGGAGGACCATTACATCATCGTCACTATGAGAATTGAATATAATATCAAAACGTTAAGCAATTATATCAACTAATTGGCCTCTGGGGCATAAACTCTAACAATGAGAAACAGATTCGACCAGTAGTACTTAATAAGTACAGGGCATACCGGGCTAATTACCCACTGTGTCCGTAAGGTATGACGGTTTGTGGATGAATTTTCATATAACCTTTGCGAAAATGACAGATAATAGTCTATATAACCCCTCAGCAATACTTGAAATTTTTACACTTGTGAGAAATGTATTGGGTAGCATGTGATGATGTGTATGAATGGTGTATGGTGCATGCTGTAAGGTGTGACGCCCCCAAAATAGGTATACATCACCCATCTTGAGCCGCCAAATACATGGTAAAAAATTCAAATACAACTTAATTATACAACAGTCATGTAAAATACGACAAAACATAATCAAAGGGTTTTAATAAGAATATTGTCATCTAGACAATATCCACACTCAATGGAGTCCTCATTACATTTATTGTCACACTATTTTATAGAATAGTGAGTACTACTAAAACAACCATCTGGACCGTCACTCCATTCCCCGACTCGTCCCAGCTATATTCTCATTTCCTGAAGAGAACAGTGAAAGAAAGGGTGAGCTCAACTAGCCCAGTAAGAAATATTATGACTAAGATAATGCAGAATAATTTATCGTTAGCCTTCAATGATGTTAAAGCGATAAAATATAACAAACATCAAGTTTAAGCTGCAGCGGAACAAGCAATCCATTAGAAGAGTCAAGTAGAGAATAAAATCTACTATCTTCTATGATTTAAAAGGTTTTTCATCACTTTTATCGTCGAGACTCAGCTTAATGAATAAACCACATCATCCCTGCACTACGGCCAATGATATTCATTAGTATCACGACCACAAATTATCCATGCACTACGGGCCAAGGATATTCGTGTATTCATCAATGGTCATGATCATGCCAACAACTGTTCATCAATGCACTACGGCTAATGAGGACTTTTACCACATCATTTATAACATTACGGTCATGATTATACCGAATAATTCCTGGTCATAATAATACCAAGTCCATCTATGCACTACTGGCCACAGATGACTTTCAATATATTATAAACATGAGGATGATGACAATGATATAAGAATTCAATAAAACAAGTTCAAGGATAAATTTTTAAAGATTTATAATTTAATTTATCCAGAAATCAATAACGTCTAAATTGTCAACATGATACTATTTTGTGGAGTAAAATTCAAGAATGCTCAGAAGAATATTTCCATGAAAAGATACTGGATGAAGCGCAAATATCCAGGATATTCTACTAATTTCATGGAGTATAGAAGCTAAAACTTTAACAAACTGAGTATAATAGAATATATGAAACTGTAAATGGATTTTTGCCCGCCATGCGATAATCCACGTAGACAGATCATTTCCACAATTTAATAAGGAATGAATACAAAGGATCATTCACCATGCATGCGGTAGTCCACATAGATAGGTTATTCTAACAGAATAATAAAGAATGGAATAACAAAAGAATTCACCAGACATGCGATAGACCGTACAGACAGGTTATTCCAACAGAATAATAAAGAATGGAATAACAAAAGAATTCACCAAGCATGCGATTGACCGCACAGACAGGTTATTCCAATAGAATAATAAAGAATGGAAGAACAACCCTTACGAGTATTGAAAGAAAATAACTCTCTTCATGTATATGAAAGAAATAATACCCCTTACCTTAGAAGAAAATGGATACTCGAATAGTGAGGTAGCAGACTTCTCTTCTTCTTTCTCTCTATAATTATTGCTCTTGTGAGACTTAGTGAATTGGTGAGAATGAAAGATGAATAAGCTTCTATTTATAGGAAAATATAGTTTCGATAATTGCACGTATTAGGGCTCGAAATATTATAGTATAATACCTTCCTCTTTTTCTTCATTTTTAATTTAGTCCTGCAAGTATTATCAAACATGCACCACCTCCCCTAATAGTAAATAATGTGAATTAATAGTTCATTCATGTGACTTAATAGTATAATCATATGAAAAAACTAATTACAGTATATTATCTTCATCTATACCTCCATTTTTAATTTAGTCATGCAAGTATTATCAATCCTGCACCACCTCCCCTAATAGTACATGAATGTGAATCAATAGTACACACATGTGAACAAATAGTTATAAGCATGTGAAATAATAGCAATTAATTGCTAATTTATCCGATTAATTACCCGATTGGTCAATATAACCTCCAGACATCAATTATTATCGAAATAAATGTCAATTTCCACTAACACTAATAATCCCAACACAATGGAACTATCAATTTCATCTTTAATCAACACGAACTTATTCATCATCAATATTATAACTCACAATATTTAACAACCAGGTCATTCCCAGGAAAGAGGGGGCTTTGCGATAAGGATTTCTCATTATTGGCGCGCAATTAGGTGACCAAACTTCTCCTTGACAAAACTTCTAGACATTGTCAATATTGCAAATAATAATATGAATAACTTTGTCGTCTCAATTATTGATTTAATAATAATAAATATTATGTAAATGATACTGTGACAATAATTGAATCAATAATATGAGAGATATGATGCAGCAATTACTGTAGCAATAATTGAGTGACTTCTCACGTAAGCATCAATAATCAAAACTGTGTGTTATAATGCAACCACGCGTATTACTGTACTTTTACCACCGGGTAGTTCAACAGTTTAATGGTAAAACTTTAGCCGTTAGTTTTATAAAAAGATAATTCTGTCATTTTCTAACTACGACAATACTTCCGTTGTGGGGTTCACCAATGATTGTGCCGTCGTATGAATATTCCTTGTTAAAACGAATATTCTCCGACCAATCGAATATTATATAACCACTTGCTTATTTTGCAAAATTTGTAAATAATACCTACAACTATAACATTATAACAAATCCACACCATAATATTCAAAAATATATTTCGAAAAAAATTAATCTTTATTCATAAAAGTTGGGGCCTTACATAAGGTGTAAGGTAAATTTCGGGGACAAAATTTTTAGAAGAATGGGTGAATGTGACAACCCGAGAATTTAGATATTTATAAAATCTTAAAATATTGAATTGAGGTTAAATAATAAGCCTAGACAGAAATTAAGTGAATGGATTTGAGATTTCCGAGAAGGAATTTTGTGAATTTAAAATTTTTCTGGAGAATTATTCAAGATTAACATTCTAAGGGTATATGTATCTGTGTATGAGGATTTATGTGTGGTTAAGGGTCAACGGTTGACCAGATATGCTATATCAGTGGCAAACCCTATTATTATATTAAGAACATCGACGTTCAGTTTGAAAATCTTAGGGATTGATAAGAAACCCTAAAACCGGCTCTGGAAACCCTAATTTCAGTTCCGGGAATTCGAAACCCTAATTCGGAATATGAAAACCCTAATTTAGGGGCTTAAAGGCTTAAGTGTATTAATAACAAACCTAATTAGGGATAACCCTAATTGATTAGTTAGAAAACCCTAATTTCTTGATTAGAAACCCTAATCTATAATTAGGGAATACTTAATTGTTAGTTTAATAATTTTAATGTTAATTAGGAAACATTAATCCTAATGTTCAAGTCTAAGTAATTAGGAAACCCTAATCTAATAATTAGGGAATCCTAATTATAATTTAGAAACCCTAATTCTTGGATTATAAACCCTAATGTACAATTATGACCCTAATTGCTAAATTAGCAAATTTAATTAGGATATATTAATCCTAATTAGCAAGATTGAATTTATGATTACGAAATCTTAATATAATTATAGAATCCTAATTATAATTTAGAAATATTAATTTTCTATTTTGAAAACTTAATTTGAAAAATGCTAGAAAATTGATTTTTAGAACCTTAGGTTTTAACCCTAAGGGTTTGGACATGTTACAATTATGCCATTAAATTTAAAAGTCTAATGACCTATCTGCCCATGTGACATAACTTGTGGATCTTGCTAAAATGGGAGTTGGTGGCCAACCTAGATCAGCCCATGTGACATAAATTCACAGCATTCAACCTTATTTGATCAGCAACTACATTGTATACATAATATATATAGATTTAGAGAGAGAAAAGTGCACTAATATGGCTCATTTGTTCATAAACAGCTAACCAAGTTGTGACGCCCCCAAATCCGGGTACTTGAAACCCGAATTCAGTGCTTCACGATACCATCTCTATAGGAATAATACTAATAATAATGCCAATAATATAAATATTTAAACTTAACTTACATAATATCAAAGTTTAACTCTCAAATCACGTAACCTTAAGTCATTCCTTACAACACATGATCATAAATATATAACATTGTCTTAATAATATTAAACTATCACCTGAGATAACATTGTCATCATTCAACAACCTTTCCTTTTCCCCTTGTTTCTAGCAGAGCCTTTGAGTGTTCACACTTAGCTGAAATATTTAAATTGAGCAGGGATGAGAATTTGAGTGCCCAGCAAGTAATAGTAATTATAAATATATATATATATATATATATATATGCTGAAAGAATTTAAATACTTTCTTTATACTACCCTTCTACAACAGATCAATAGTTGCGAAGAAATTCTGAACCAATAATAATAACAATTCTCTTTCAAATCTTTGAAACTACGTACTGACTATAAATAAGTTTTAGGGGACATACTATGAACATTGATTTCATTTTCAAAAGGTTAAACAGAACTTCATCAGAAGCGTCATCATAACTTACAGAGCACGTAGGGTGATCGGCCGTTGTACCACTGTATTGATCAATACTACATTGCTAGAACGATATCATCGTTCATCCTTTGTCCGTAGTAAGCGCATAAAAATTTTTTCTCATGTTGGGATGTTCATACTTGTCGGGGTTCCAAACAAAAGGTTTTATCTTATCCAACAATAATCTATAATTCAACATATATGTATATATCAAAGGTGTATCAACATGTGTTTAAGCGCTTAATGATTATCCAAGTGGGGACACTTGTTTAACCATTTATAAAAATTAACGTAAGCAGAGAATATATATACGAATTACCATATACTAACATGTTGATAATCAATGGGCATATATAATATAGGTTAATAATCTGTACAGTAATAATATAATTCTGAAACATTCTTACTCATGTCCATTGCATAAAGGAAATGCAAGGTAGGATACTTGCCTGATGCGTTGCTTACAATACGAAACTTAGTTTTATCTTTTATGTAATCACCTATCATTAATCAGATCATTCGTTCGATTAGAAAAATATACTATAACATATAGTACTGCATTTCACAGTCAGCACATAACCTACTCACGTTGTTACACATACACAGCAGTCATTACATCGCAAACAAACAGTAATGCGGTCGAAATATCTAAGTCTAGAATAATTTACGAACTATGCAGCCGATTATGCAAGCGACTCTATCGAAATTAACGAGTTTAAGACTCTATTCTATTACTCAATATCTCATAAGCGTCGGTCGTATGACTTGATAAAAATTTTAAACATTTATTATACATTAACATGAATTTCAAATCTAGGAATAATCATTAAATATCAAACAAATTTCTATTATCATTAATATTAAATTCATTAAACCATTAATGAAATCATTACAAAACATCAAAGTTATTTACAATAACTCAAAATATTTTTAAAGTATTAATATTACCCTTAAATGATTTTTAAAGCATTTTAATTCTTTTTTTAAATAATTACCATTAATATTCAAATATTAATGAACCATTCATCAAATATTAAAAGTCATTAATTATAACTTAAAATATTTTAATCCACTTATATCCCTTTTAAATGATTTTTAATTTAATAAAACCATTTTTAAACTATTTATTTAATATAATTATTAAATAAATTCAATATCATTAATACTAACTTATTATCATTAATATTAAATTATTAATGAAATTATCCTTTAAATATTAAAAGTTATATTTTATAACTTAAAATATTTTTAAACACTTTAAAATGATTTTTAAAATATTAAAATGATTTTTAATTCATTTTATTAAATTCATCTACTAAATAACTTAATTATCATTAATATTAATTTATTAATGAAAATTATCACATAATATCAAAAGTTATTAAAAATAACTCAAAATATTTTCTTACATCATAATATAATTTTTAATGATTTTTCATGTATTTAAATCATTTTAAATAATTTATTTAATATTATAATTAAATAAATTAAATACATTTAATATTCCAAAAATATAAAATATTTACGAAATATATTCAAAATAATTAAAATATATTTTTGAACATTAAAATAATTTTTATAATTTATTTTGTATTTTTAATAATTAAATCTAATTTTCTCGTAATTATCAAATAGAAATAATCAATTTAGAAATTAAAGCGTCGCTTTAAGGTGCCTATAGCGACGTAATGCTGTCGTATAGGTGTTCTTCACCAACCCGTAAAAAAAAGCGAGTCGGTGAAATTTAGCGTGCATGTTTCATTAGAGTGTTAATGCGTGTGTGTTTTTTACGGACAAACTAGGAATTGGATCTTGTAGTACTAGTGCATGTCTACAATACCTAACATCAAACATGGCCATCAAGCATCAAACAAACAAGATCTCGAGCTCCCAAAGAAGTCGCCGGACACATTCTTCATCTTCAAGGTGAAGAAACATTTCGACCCGCTCACTTTGAGCTTCTATAACTAGAAATCCTTTTGATAGATTAGTGATTTATAAGTTCAAGATTGTAGACAACATGCAAGACTATAACTCTATTACATAATATAACGGTAACAACAACGAGATCTGGCCAGTAAATCTCGGTCAACCTTTACACGGGAAATAAGTTACATATTTTTACGGAAAATTTCCGAAAGTTAAGTCATGGTAATCGCCTACTTTGACAAACCCTTTGATTTCGATTCATTTGGTATTAAGGAGATTTTAAGGAATAATATTGAAGTTAAACTACAATACTACAATCTACAAGCAATAAAGACATCATACAACAAAGCAGTAGCGGATCTAAAGGCTCAAACTTCTTGTCAAACATCGATTTCCCTTTACGGGCTTGAAGAAAGTACCCGATCAGCCGGGTCGGCGTGGTTTGACCACGAATATCTCAAATCTACACATGCAATGACTCGATTCCTTTTGTAGCTTAAAGACAGAATTACAGGCTACCAATAACAACATTTAAACAACATAAATCAAACACGATCTAGAGTTTTATAGGCCACGGCATTTGTTGTCGAGACCTTAAGAACAAAATTTCCAGATTTTGTAGATCTTCAATTCGAGCTTCTAGATGTTATGGATCTAACATCTAGCAACCCAAATTATCACTAGATACCAAAACCAACATAATCTAACATTTAAACACAAGATCAAACAATGATTTGGATGAGAATTTTTTGAGGTAGGGTTTATACCTTCTAAGCTTTGATTTTCGATTTTTGTTGCTTATGATTTGTTTATGGTTATGGTGGGGCTTGACTTAGGGACTAATAAGCTAGAGAATTTCGTGGGTTTGAGGCAAAAGAAAGCTTAGGTTGAGTGTTGAATAAATTGAGCTAGCAACTCCCATTTCTTCTCTCTTAATCTATTTATATAAGTGGAATTGCATGAAGGTTTAAGTTATTACTCTCCACACACATGATGTCCAATGTATAATTTTCCTTATCTTGATTTTTAAGCATGGCTAGAAGATTTTCCACCAATAGGAAGTTGACAACAAAGTACTTTTGCAATAAAATAAATAAAGTAAAGCTATTTACTATGAAAGGAAACTTGATTAACACTTTTTGTTACCTTAAAAGGTAAAATCTGGCAAGCCCTAATTATTTACTCTAATTCTTTATTTAGCTATTAATTTAAATGCATAATCTAGGCAAATTAAGGGTCTAAAATACCCTTGGCTAAAGTGGGCTAAGAGTTGGGCTTGAATTTATCTCTTTGGGCTTTCTTCCAATTGTTTTGGGCCATTAGTAAACCTAGCCCAATAGTTATTAATCTATGTTACCCAAGTTAGGGTTCAAAATAATTATAATTAGGGTACTAAATTTATAATTAGGTTTTTCTTATTTTGATTAGTGTTTTAATCATACATGGACATTAGGGTTATAATATAATAATTATACTATCCATAATAACTTAGAAATTAGGGTTTATACATAATAATTAGGGTTTCAAGAATTTAACCAGTATAAGGTTAATTAGGGTTTACCATAGGTCACATAACACAGTTATATATTAGACTTGAACTCACCACCCTGTTTCAGATTAGGGTTTCCCAAAGTAATTAGGGTTTAACAACACCACCATAATTACATATATAAAAAAAAAATCTGCAAAAATTTCTAATTTAATTGTATAGAAAATATAGGGTTATTATAAAGTCTCTCTCTAGACCCACGAAATATATTGGTAAATCAGTCCCCAATCAGGTCCCTACTACTTCCATAACAAATCAGGAACCCCAAATTCAAGATCATGGCTCAAAAATTATATAAACCCTAATCTTCAAAATCTCATGATCTTATGTTATATGTTGTAATTTGTTGGTTAAAGTTGTGTATTAGGGTGTCTTTTAGTGATATGGGTTGATAGATCATGGATCTATAACATCTAGATGCACGCTTTAGAAGTTTTCAAAAATTTGGAAATTTGGAAAAGTGGTGTCTAACAGTCAAATGTCAGGTCTCCTAGATCTGCCTCTGTTAATTAGTGTTTTAAAGGTTTGTATTTGTAGTATCTTATATGGGCTTTTATCTGAAACTCGAATCGGGGTAAGTTCATGTTCTGATTGAGAGTTATTGTTGGTCAAAACTCATTGACCGTTCATGAAATCTGGTTTCTGGGTTACCCAGAAACCCAGATTTTTCTGAGAACGTTTTTGTAGGCCACGGATCTTGCTACTGTTAATGTTACTGACAATGTTAGTGTTTGATCTTGGTAGTATGTCATGAGAACTACATATCAAATCCCTTAGACCCACCAGATTGTTCACAGGATCAAAGATACGTGAGTCAAACTTGGGTTGACCATTTCTTAGAAGAACATTTACGGAAAACCGAAATGTTCAAAGCGCTTTTTCTGGGCTACTTTGATCAGCCGAGATCTTGCGTAGTTGATGTTTGTAAGTTGATCTAGTGAGTTATATATGTACCCTGACATCTGGACTACCAGTGTGAACTCGTAAATCACACAAAACAGACTTAGAGCTCACGATCTAAGGATCTAGATATAGCACCATGTGTTGTTCTTCATTTTCTAGAAAACCCAAAAATGAAGAACAACCTTGTCAAACATTTTGATTGCTTATATCTCTTTGCTATGATGTTGTATGACCCTGGAATCAGTTAGTTTGTGTAGTATGACATAAATACTACATGTGTAACACATTAGATAACCCAGAATCATGAAGATCAATGATCTAGACTTGGTCAAACCTCCTACCTTCAACACTACCTATGCATTTCTGGGTTGGGCTCAAGAACACCAAGAACACCTTTAGCCATGGTTTGGTTGCCTAATGCACCTTTAGCGACACTTAATTTCTGAAAATAATTATTTTATTAAATAATTAGAGAAAATTAGTTTTTAATTATAAAAAATACAAAATAAATTCCTAAAAATTATTTTAAAGTCCGAAAATTAGGTTTTAATTATTACGAATATATTTCATAAATATTTAATATTTTGGAATAATAATGGTATTTAATTTATTTAATTATAATATTAAATAAATTATTTAAAAATGATTTTATACATGAAAAATTATATTATGGTATAAGAAAATATTTTAAGTTATTTTTAGTGACTTTTAATATTTTGTGAGGAATTTCATTAATAAATTAATATTAAAGGTAATTAATTTATTTACTAAATATATTAAATAAATTATGGAAAAATAGAATTAATGATTTATAAATAATATAAAAATGATTTAAGTGTTATAAAAATATTTTAAGTTATAATATATAACTTTGGATATTTTGTCATGAAAAACATTAATATTTAATATTAATGGCAATTATCACGATAATGAATTTAAAATTTTAAAATCATATAAATATGATTTTAAAAGGTATTAAAATAATTTGATATATTATAAATAAATTATAATATTATGTTATGATTTTCATTAATATTTAGTATTAAATAAATATTAATGATAAATGAATTATGTGGTATTTAATTCTTATAAATACGATATTAATGATTGAAAAATCATTTTAAATGATAATAATTATCTGAAAATTATTACGAGCTTAGTAAGAATGTTTTGACTGATAATAAAATATCTAAGATAATTGTTAAGTGTTTAGGCAGAGTTTAATTGAACTTAAACTCGAAATTTGTCCGATTAGGCAATCAGGATGTTAGAATTGTACCGAACTCGATTCAAATTGTAATAGTTTGACTTGAGGTTAAGTTTTATGTATGCTATAGACTGATAGGTTTATGTGATAATGTGTTTAGATTATTTTAAATATTATGATGATATTATTCTAACTTAGAAATAAATATTATTAATATTAGGTCTTCAGACAAAGCTTATTAATTGCGTAACGATAATCAACGGAACAGGCAAGTTTTTCTTAACTCGACTTTGAGTTGTTTATTCAAATATACTTGTGGTTAATCATTACTAATTGTCATGTCTAAGAATTATTAAATTGCACTATGTGCATACTGCATATATTCATCAGGTATGAAAGGCCGATCACCTTCATTACCATTCGGTCCAGATATATATATGTTCATGTTCAATGTTCGTTCAGTTATGTAAAATTTATTCATGCTAGTTCACAATTATATTGTAGAACTGTAGCCAAATTTTGTTCAATTCTTTCAATCATGATATATCCTTAATTTATTGAATTTAAACTTACTGGGAAAACCTTTTTGATCACCCTTGCTATATCATGATAAACATTTGCAGATAAGGCGAATACGTTCAGGTACAGGAAAAGATAAGCCAAGTTCAGCTTGGGATAATATATACAGCTAAATTTTAATAGTATAATATGATAATAATATTATATGTTAGATAATTTATGAATTTTATATAAGTTAAGGTTACTCGACCTTGGAGAATAGTGTGTAAAGCTTATTGTATAAACAATTTATGTTTATATCTTCCGCAATAGTTATAGAATGATTGTATCGGATCCGTGGTGATTTGGGACCCAGATTTTGGGCTCTCACAGGTATGTCACCCTGTTTAGGACATTCCGGCTCAGCGTTGACCGTGACCAGGCTGTCATTAATGATGTAGTTAAGTTTCTAATGAAGAGTGGATGGGACAGATCCTGCCATATAAATCCACGGTCTTCCCAATAGCAGGTTGTATCCTGAATCTATCTTGAGCACGTGAAAAGATACGCAGAATGTATGGGGACCAATCTTAATTGGTAGTTCAATCTCTCCGACTGAATTTCGACGGGATCCGTTGAAAGCTTTAATAATCGTATGACTGCTTCGGATCCGTTTGAGATTGACGTTCATCTTCAGCAAAGTAGCATAAGGACAGATGTTCAGAGATGAACCTCCATCTATTAAGACTCCAGCTAACATGTATTTGGAGGACAAAACTGCAATGTGCAACGACTTGCAATGACCGGTCCCTTCGAGCAGTATGTCATCATCAGTGAAAGATATCACATTGTTGTTAAAAATGTGATCAACCAAATGTTGAAAATTTTCCACATCCATTGATTTCTGCAAGTAGGCTTCTTCTAAAACCTTCAATAAGATCTTCATGTGATCATCAGAAGAGAAAACCAAGTCCATTAAATCAATTTGATGTGGAGCTTCTCTTAAGCTTAAAACAACCTTGGCTTCATTATGGCCTATAGTAAGGAGGAATGTTTCAATCTTCTCCATGGGAACTTTTCCCTTTGATTTGATGGTAGGCTTCATCACCCATTGGGGAAGATATAGTGGATTTTCCTTCGACACTACAACAGTTGTATGAGAGGTGGATCCTTCAGCATCTCCATAATTCCATGGGACTTTTTGTAAGCTGATAACAGGATATTGTGGTCGAAATAGCAAGCTAATTGGCTCTGGTGCAGCCACTTTCAAAGGATTGTCAATTCCTTTAAGTTGAATTGCTTGTATTGTGAATGGTTTGACATCCCGATCAACCTCAGAGGATATAACTTTCTACCAATCCCTTCCATGTATTATCATTCTCAAATAGCACAGTTTCATTGTCTGCTAGATACAGGACACCGCTGCCAATTAAATTCTGAATAAGGTGGCGGAGTGCCCATCATTCTTCTATGCTGTGACCGCAAGAATAGGAGTGATATTGACATACTCCATCAGAATTGAACCGTCATGAACGAGGATTAATCGGAGGTAGAAGGGAAGTAATCATTCCTTCATTGATCAGCATCTAAAATATCTCCTCCATAGGTTGGCCCATGTATGTAAATTCTTTTTTATTGGTAAAATCCCGACAGGCTTTGGCATTTGCTCTCTTCGTAACTTTTTCCTCCATTGTTTCTGTAATAACCGTAAAATTTAAGTCACTATATATGTATGTACATTATGGATTTTTTTTTAACCTTGTGTTACATAAGGATTTAATATGTGACAACACATGTGAAGTGGTGCATGGGTCAATTAACATATATATTATAGTTATGGATACATACATTTATAGACTTCATTAAAAGTGAAAGCCTTGTGATCTAATTATATATTAGGTAAGACTATTAAATAACCTAAGGGTTATGGTAATGTCTGAAAAAGTTAGTATTTTATATGTATCTTAACTTAAGTGGGGAAACTTTGTATTTTAAGTGACTAATAATTCTAAACCTAATTCTTGTAAATCTAATTAGGTTATGAGATAAAAATCATATGTGTAAGTAATTAAACTTCATATGATTGGAAATGAAAGCCCTAAATTATCAAATTGGGTAACATTATTAAAATTGCTAGACTATGTTTATTATCTAGCCCAAATCAATTAAAAGAAAAGCCCAAAGGAAATAAAATACAATCCAATACTTAGCCCACTTGATTAGGGGTATTCTAGATATTTGATTGATCAAAATTGGGCATTTAAAATAAAAGCTAAATGGAGGATACTATGAGGATCCTAAGTGGAATAATTAAGCTAACTTGTCCATTAGTAGACATTATTAAACATAAGGACAATGTTGTTAAGCTCTCATTGGTTGCCACTCCATTATGCACATTTAATCATGTTTAACCTAATGGAAGTAATAATACAAAGTTTTTTTTACCTAATGGGCAACAAAATAATTGTGGGAGGTTTATTAGTGAATCACCCACTTCATTTTGTTTTCATTCTTCAACATCTCATTCTCTCTTCATCTTCTTCTTCTATCTTTTGCTCCCAAGCTAGCCAACTTCAAAGAGAGAAAAGAGAGAGAATTTCATCCATAGAAAGAAAAAAATATAGGAGTGCTAGTTGTTTATGCCCCCTAAGTTTATTAGTTACTTTGGAAAATCAAGAAGGGGTAGCAACTAAGTCAAGGTATAATGTACCTTCATCTTCTTCTTTTACTTTGTTTTGCTAGCTTGAGTTTTGATGGGGTTTGTACAACTACTCAAGATACACTAGTTCTACATATCATCATGCATGAAATTAAGTATCTTGAGTGTTGGATCTAAGGCTTAGAGGAAGAAAATGAGCATATGTTCTCCAAAGGTGAAAACTCTTGTTTTTCTTCCACTAAATCTTGTGTAACTCAAGTTGTACAACTTGGAATTGTGATCTGTCGAAGGGGGGGTGCTAGATACATGAGTTACCTAGTAAACCCAAGTGATAGGACACAAATCTATCATGTTTTGGAACCTTTAAGATTATTTTTCCCAAAACAGTCCACTTTTATATGCTAAAGCTTTGAAACTCTAAATCAACTACTTGACTTGTTTTTCATGAGGCTGTTTCGATCAGTTCCTTATCTTGTAAAAATCTGGAAAAATACTACAGAGGTACCTTATGAAGTTATCTATGCGTAGGAAAAAGAACGGACACGTTTTGAGTTATATATTGTGCGTAATGACTATTTAGTAAAGGACTCCATAAATATTATCCTACGAATATCTCACTGTGTATACACTGGAAAATTCCAAAATTTTTACAGTAGCTTCATATATGTTACGAGAGCATACCCTGAACATTTCAGATTTTTCTGAGTAAAACTCAATTTATGAAAAATAGAGCAAGATCCGAGTGTTTTGGACACTTTAAAAATAGTAAATCATTTTTTAAAATTCTAGAAAAATTAGAGGATCATTGTTGGTTCATATTCTGTCAAAATCCAGAAGCTGAGAATTTTTGGAATCAGTTTGCTAGTTTTCTTAAAAATGATTAGGTTGTGAATAAAAGGAAATAAATAGTTAAATGATGTCTTTAATGAGAAAAATATGATTTTTATGCTTGGATGCTCATAATATATTATATCATGACTATCTTAGGGCATTTTGGTAATTTATAATAATAAATATTATTTATGACCTTTTATGGATATTAAATAAGAGGTTAATAAAGGATGAACAATTAGAATAAATTGTTTGTTAATTTAATAAATCATTGGAATATTATTATAATATTAATAATATTATAATATGATGTTGTTATGTAAATAAAAATATTAGATTAGAGTATTATTATTAAATAATAATATTAGAGATTAAATAAAATATTATTAAATAATTAATAATATTAGTAAAGGGATAAAATATTATTAAATGATTAATAATATTAGTAAGTGAATAAAATGTTAGTAAATGATTTAAAGTATTATTAGTGAACCAATAATACTAGAAGGTGAATTAATATTATCTAAGTTAATAATATTATGTGAATTAAAGGTAGTCGTTAATTAATAATAACCTTTATCTAGGCATGATAATGTTTATAAGAACTTATTGTAATGTATAATATCTATGTGGTTACATAATCGATGTTACTGCATTGACTAATTGAAAGACTAATTATAGGTCTCTCAAAGGAAGATAATTTAAGCGCATAGTGGATAGAAATTAATTTACGTAGTTGTAACCTACGATCGAGGCAAGTTTCTACTTTCGACTTGAGTTATTATTTTCAAAGCATGTTAGTGAATAATTATTGATGATTATTCACGTCTTTATTGATTATTGAAATTCGCACTTTTGTGCAATCGAATTACGTTTCTACGCCATTGAGCTGTGAATTAAATTAAAGTTCTTTATTTATGAAGCTGTTTATGGGATAGATCTATGCTAATTGTATCATTTAGATCAAATATGTCTAAATTTGTTAAATCAAATGGGTTTTAAATAAGCATTCTTATTAATTGATATAGTAAGAACTCTTGGTGAGAAATGGACAAATTTGATTAAGGCATGATATCAATGTCGGATTATTAAGTGTTTATGCATAAATCACGGGGTATGAAAGGCTGATCCCCTTGAATACCAAAACTTATTAAAAGTTCTAGTTTAAATCACTGAGCACCTTGGCAAATGTTAATGGTTATTCAAAACCACTCAGTTCATGTTATTCAATTATTGAATATTCAATTGTTGATTATTAATTCATGTTCCTCCACAATCTTATATTATTGTTGAACATTGAAGGCAATATTTCTTTCTAAGTCATGATATATATCCTTTGTCTTTATAAACTTGTGAAGCAAATTAGTAGCTTACTCTTGCTATATCATGACCTCTATTTTTGACTAAGCTTGAGAAGGATCTAACGTGAAGGACAAGAGGCGAGGGCAAGATCCGGGGAGTAATTTTAGAATGAATGTTAAATTAGTTATTATCTAATGGAATTTCTTAAGTAAACTATTTGTATTATAAATGGTGTATTTAAAGTTAAGGTTATGGAGACCTTGGGACCATATTATGAGACCTTATTATAATGAACAATGTATGTTTATTATTTCAAAATAGTTATAGAATGCTTATGATGATGATAGGATCGTGAGCACTGAATCTGAGGTTAGAGAACCTGGATTTGGGGGCGTCACAGTTTCAATTTCTGAAGGCGATGATGGAGTATTCATAACAAGAGGGAGGAGACTAGCATGCTCCTGGCTGACTAATTAGCGTGTGAGTTGATGTTGATGGGTCACCAATTCTGCCAATTACTCAATTTGTTTACACTGAGCTTTCATCTTTCTTTCCATCGCAAACTAGAACTTGGAATAATCCCATTTGTCAACACCGTCTTTGATGGTCTAGGATGATTCACCATTAAAATTAGAACTTTGTCCACTACTCCAATTAATCATATTGACTTCTTCCTCTTTGTGTTGAGGAAGGGGGTTATCGTGTACATGAGGTTGGTCTGGTTTGCTGACCACAATCTCACCGTTGTCTATCAAATCTTGGATCTTGTGTTTCAAGGCCCAACAATCTTAAGTATTATGTCTAGGTGCCCCGACATGATAAGCACACTTCCGAGTAGCATTAAAACCCCTCCCATTCGGGTTGGCTGGTGGAAGAAGATGTGTGATTTTCTTCTGAGTTGTCAGAAGGTTGAGAATGTTCTCGAGTGAGTCCCCTAAGGGTGTAAACACTTGAGGGCATTTGACTTCTCCACCTTTAGGTAATGAAGGGTTTGAAGACTGTGCTTGAAAAGGGGAGAAATTTCTCCTCTGAATAGGCATATTTTGATTGCCTTTCTGACCTTGTAGTATCAAGGAAACATCTTCCTCTTTCTTTTTATGGACCCTCCGGGGGTTGTTTCCATAAGTTCCGGACTAGATGTGCTCAGCAAGAGCTTTAAGGGCAGCTAGGTCTTGAATCTTTCCTGACTTTAATCCCATCTCAACCATCTCCCCATGTTTAATCATTTTAGAGAATGGTTTACTAATGCCAGCTAAGACTCTTTCATAGAAAGGAGCTACTTGTATGCCTATGAAAGTCATAACAATTTTTAACTCTGTCATAGAGGGAATAACTTGAGCAGCAAGGAGCCTCCACCTTTGAGCATACTCTCTTAAAGACTCATTGGACTGTTTCTTGACCTTGGTAATCTGATATCGGTCAGGAGCCATCTGAGACTGGAAGCTATATTGAGTGAGGAAGGCGTGAGTTAGATCTTCCCAACAATGGATCTTTGAGTTGTCTAATCTGGTATACCAAGAACGAGCTTCTCCAGTCAGACTCTTTTGGAACAACTGCATTCTAAGCTTCTCGTCCTCTGCATAAGATCCAAGTTCTCCAATGAACACCTTTAAATGTGTGTAAGGATCGCCTAACCCGTCGTACTTTTCAAAGTCCGGAGTTTTGAAATTTATGGATAATGAACCCTAGGGAATATACAAAGGTCAGCATATGAGACACTCTCGTGTGCTCCAATTCCTTTGATAGAACGAAGGGTTTCTTCCATTTGAAGGACCTTTTTCCTGATATCACCAGTGTCTGGATCTCCTTTGAGATGGGTGTTTTCAAGGTTTTTGTCTGTAACCATATGAAATTCCGGATTTGTTTTATCCGAACATTGGATTCCTCCCTGTAAAGATGACTTTGTATGTGTTAGCATTTTTGGGCCCTGAGTAGACTGATGCAATTCTTTAAGCAGAACAGCCAAATCTGTAATCTGTTTACTTAATCCGTCGAATTCTTTGCGGGAAACGGGATTAGACTGGTCAGATAAAGACATGATTGGTTGTAGGCTCGTGGCCTTTTTGGACTTCGAACGGGTAATAGGTCCGAATGTTTCCCTGCGAAAGACTTGCATAGTTTAGTCTTTAGGGAATGTATAAATATTTACATGCTATGTGATGTATCCGTTTTAGGAATATTGTCCTGCAAAATGGATGTTAGTTGTTTGTAATACAAGATAGCATGCATGTGACACCCCCAAATCCGGGTACTTCAATTCCACAGGATTTGGTGTCCACTGTACAAATATCATCTATCTATCTACCCATAATAAATGCAAACCATGAAATAGATAGAAATAAATCCTCCCCTTATGGGGTTACAACATATGAATAATAAATACAATCCCAGGTCAAACTAACCTTAAACATTTGTTCGGAAACATAAACAAATAATAAGTCTTAAACAACATCAAGTCTTGACAATAACATTCTTAAAATTAAATAACAAGTATTCATCACTTATTAGCTTTGCCCTTGCCTTTGCTAGTAGAAGGCTCATCGTACCTTTCGTTCTTAACTGCAATGTTATTATTACGCAAGAGTGAGCATGATTGCCCACAAGTATAAAAATGAAATAACAATATATAATAACATGCGAGTGAATCAAAGACTTCTGAAATAAAAGGTCAACTTTTGAATCAAGAATGAATAACAAGAATTCAAAAGATTTTTGAGGGTCATAAGACCTTGAACTATGTCCTTGGTTATCAAGGGTTATACTTGAAACCTTTAACAGTCATAAGACTATGGACTCTTCTACTCGTACTTAGGGGGATCAGCCCTTAGTACCATACTGTGCACAATATCTTAACGCTAACGCATAAGTAATCCCTATACATGGTTGTTCATCTCAGTTTGACATTAGAATCCGCACCAAAGGAAGTTTGGTTTGGATAATTCAATAAGTATTCTAGAATTTAGAACGTTCATCAACTATAGACTAGTTGAATCTATAAGGATTCGCTAGTCTAACAAGGTTCAACAATAAATGATATTTAAAATGAATAATAATCTCAAGAGGTATACAATAGAACAATTATTGTATAACAGAATCATACTTTGAAAAGATAAATAATCTTTACCATAACAAATTGAACTTGATTAATAATAATGAGAATTTACTCGACAAAATTTACAAACTTGAATAATGATAACAAGTAAGGTTAGGAAACTTGCCTCGTGCGTAGATTACACGTTAATTATATACGTTCTTCGATATAATCCTACATACCATTTCCATTCACAACTCTAGTTAATTATAATGCAACTAGTCATCATAAGTTCATTCTTTTTGTCTAATTCGAATTATGACTATACTTAGTCAATTTATCATACTTATTGTCACACAATTTACACTTCACGAATAATAAGCTAATTATGCATTCAATAATTCAATCCACATGCACTTATGTTATTGACATGTTAAGAATCTGTTTTAACATCTCATTATACTTCTAACATATTTTTATGTTCATTAGATTAGGTTAATACCACATTCATGGACTTGAACACTTTAAAATTTCAATTCTGGACATTCTGCAGAGTGGCGCTGCGGCGCCATTGATAACCTTACTATCGTATTGTAATTTGGACTCTTAAGCTTTATGCGCATGGCTGGTCTTAAAGCGTGGGGAATGGAGCTAGCAGTATGCATGAACCAAAGAACGATTCTGCAATTCGCGAAAAATTGTAGAACATGGCCAAAACATCCAATTAATTATTTTTTACATGAAATTAGATATACCCAAACACTGTAATACACATTAAATCATTACTCAACCCTTCTAGCATGATTTTAATAAGTTAAAACACATAATTAACAAAATCAACACATGTAATTTTATTGTTCTTGGTGTTTTTGAAAGTTTTGAATACATAACATGAAAATGAACACTACGGATTCATTATAACACCGAATCCGTTCATTTGAAGTTTTGTCTCTTCATTTTAATATGCATAATTATATATAGGTATAAAGATTATGACACAATATATGTTTGACGTATTAAATTTGCGAGTAAGGGCCATATGGCCATATTTCTATACTCTGTAATTTTGTAGAAAGTATATACGACATGTTTTTATGAAACTGGTGATATGGTTTATACAATATATATAATCAAACACGATATGATAACATTTATCACGTAATTAATACATAATCGTTACTCCTTTTTCCACTACAGAGCTTTTACAGAACATAAAAGCCATTTTTATGAAAAACTTAAACAACGTAATAAAAATTTAAGTTTAAGGGTTTACCCTTGATTGCTCTGCTTGGATTACACAAGGTTGATCACAACTTACAATCTCTCACAAACCTTCTCTTTTACTGTCAAAATTTCTAAATTCTCTCTGTGATTTGCTTTGAAAACTTAGAAAATAGGAAGAAGAATAAGACGTATTAATTTTTATATAAAGAAAGTTGAGCACAGAGTGGTGGTCAGTTAACCCAATAATGGGTTAGCTGCTATTAACTCCCCATAAGGCTTAGTTTGGTTAACCTTAAATAGCTCAAAACCATTTAATTTAATAAGTCTTTTATCATATAGTTCAATAGTGTCACACCCAATTATAAAATAAATCAAATATTTAATTTAATTTAAATAAAATATGACAATTTATCATTAATTCACATAGTCACATAATTAATTTCTTATTTATTAATTATGTCAAATTATTAACTCTCTAATTAATTATTACATTAATTAAAATAACATTATGCTTATTAAATGTTTCATTTAATTCAATAAGCTCATATAAATACATACTTGAATAATAAATATTCTCCACATTAATTTAATAAATATAACACATATAATTAAATTAATCTATCACAATTGCATCAATTAATTATTTAATCTAATAATTAAATCATCGAAAATATTTATTTAATCCAATAAATATTCAAATTAAATTAAAAATCTCGTTTGTCACATCTTTCCCCCCTTAAAAGGATCATGTCCCCAGAATCACGACTCAATAAATTCGACTCGTTACAATGCAAATATGAGTGCACATATTTCTTCACATTTCTCATTACATGGAGATGAATATGGAATGAAATTACAAGTGATTGAATTTACGAGTAATTTTGAAATGAGAAAGCATGAAGAGACTTTCCTCCGCGTTTGGTTTATCAAAGGTTGACCTATCTTAGGCTACTCTCGCGGCTTTTTGGCATGAAGGTTCCCAGATCATCGCAATCTACTTGATGGGAAGTTAATCCGGTCTTTCAACTGGAGCGAATCTGGGTGGTGCCTTTCATGAGCCTCGTTGGAATTAGTCTTTCCTACGAGTCCAGTAATCAAACACCGACAGGATAGCCTCCTGGTGGAGGAACCACACAACATACATTCACATACAACGTGTCTCATGGTTTATGAAAATGATGACATTTGCGAAGTACTAATATCACAAGCAAATATAATATAAAGCATTAAGCGCAGTAAATATATGCATTCGTACACATTCATCATAAATGTAAATGCAACATCCACACATAAGCATATAACAGTTTTGAAAAGGTCCGGCATGTATATGTCGACGATTGGACTATAAGAGTCGTCAGTTGGTTTTTTATATGGTTGTACCAACACAACCGAGAAAAGGTTTGCACATTGACCCAGTGATGTGACACTGCTAAACGGGTCTGTGAAACCGAGATTCATTAGGGCCCGAGTGCTTGATTATGCGGAGGGAAGATGTTAGGCACCCCCCCGACATCCGTGTTACCACGGTGACCGCCACTTTTCAAGAAACTGTTATATGAATGTGTGTGTGTGTGTGTGTCAATGTGTTGTTTATATGGAAGTAGTGCGAGGCCTCGTTCGTACTTATATACACAGGGTTTGAATTTGTTTAAAAATTTTGTTTTAAATAAGATATTGCAATGATGTTTTGTAAAAAAGGTTTTTCAAACCCTTATGCTCAATAGTAATTGAGACCTTTTTCAAACCCTTATGCTCAATAAGATATTACATGGGATTAAAGGTTGTATGAAGTCACGAAGATGGGACCATGCCCTCCGATCTTCATGCTTCAAATTCTATATCTTGCCCTGCGTAATAGTCACTCGGGATTGGACCTTGATGAGTAGGTTTTCAACCTATGATTTATGTTCGTTTAGCTTGTTATATTGTTAGCTTTTGGTACTTTCATGTTACTTTTGATGGGTTTTGTGCTTGTTGTAGGATAATCCATGTGTCTATCAGAATGCTAGCATTGGAAGGAGATTTCAAGCAATCTCTGGAGTTTTTGGCTACCTAGCGTGGACTGCGCTGTGATGAGTATTGGAGTAGTGCGGGGCGCATTGGATCGTGGAATTCCCATGGGGCAGTAGCACGAGTCGCGTTGTCGAAGAGTACTACCTAGCACGGGGCGTGCTACATCGGCATAAAGTCTGGGCTAAAAGTAATTGTGTGCTGGATGTTGGGTAGTGAGGGGAGCTATTAAATCTTTATGTAATTTGATCATACTAGGATTGTGGTATGGTTGTTAGGTCATTTTATGGGAGTCTTTGACTAATGGTTGTTGATATTGAAAAGGATTTGGATTTCTATTAAACTTTCTATGTGATAGTTAGAGTTGGATTAGGATTGATGTATGGAGCTGAGTTGAAGCTACTCTTATGCTAAGTGTGGGGAAAATAGAGGATTCATTCAGACACACTTCGTGAACGTGATTGAAGAGAAAGAGCTTGGAGGAACGAAAGAAGAAGAATAATTTCACGAAGATTTCAGATTTGAAGGGGAGCTATGAACTAAATTACTTATTAGGCTTATAATGGATCTTTAAGTGGAACGATGATTATGTAACCTCGATTTTCAGTTTAATAAGCTATTATGCAGTTTATCTATATTAATTTGAGCTTAAGTTTATGAATTGCCTGATCAACAATTTTATGTGGATTTGTATGAATTCGAGAGATGAAATATGAATCTATACTTAATTAATATAGCATGTGTTCTTGATTTATGTGAATGAACAGAATCTTGATATATGTTAGGGTAGAGATATGCTTGACATCGCATGTAATCATAAAGAGAACTTGAACTAAAACCTTCTTTAATTATAATTCACATAGAGATATAATGAGTTAGTTAATTAAGGTGTTTAACTTAATTCTATCTTAATTGTGGATTTGGGTTAATACAATGTTAATACATTGAGAGGTGGTTAACATTACTTATGTGTTCTTGATTAATAAACTGGGATAGTGAATTAAACTGGAATAAGGGAATAATAATCAGAGGGATGCTTAGAGTGAAGTTGTAAGCCTAATTCTCCAATATTTTTTGAAAATTCAGTTTTAGGGTTTGTTGGTATTTAGTTTATTTTTAATAGTTTCAATATTTTCACTATAAGCTGAAAATTGATTAATTTAATAAAATTAGGATTAATAGAATATTGGTAATTGTGAGGTTAAATTCTTGCTAAGTCTCTGAGGGAACGGTACTCTACTTACTATTATATTACTTGTTGACTACGTATACTTACGTGCTATGCATATATATATTTTACCCAATAGGTTTTTGGCATCGTTGCCGGGGACTCTAGTATAGATTTTATTATTTTGCAATATAAGTTTAATTAGTCTAGTTTTACTTAAACACTTTTTTTTCTTCTTATTTAAGGTTTTTGAAGTTGGTTTATGCAAACTCGATCCAAAAATCCAGACTTGCTTCCTTTTGAGGACGACATTGAGAGAAGGTTTCAGAGGTTAAGTAAGTGGATCAAGGAGACAAGGGATGACTTAGAAAACTCTGATAAGGAAGAAGCAACACCTAAGGTTACTGAGCTGCAGTCGAGTATTACCAGGCCTACAATAGCTGTGAATACTTTCGAAATCAAGCTTGGGACAATTCAGATGATGCATAATTCAGTTCAGTTTGGGGGAATGGCAAATGACGATCCTAACAAGCATTTAATCAGTTTTCTGGAAATCTGCGACACTTTCAAGTACAATGGGGTGTCAAATGAGGCAGTTAGACTTCGCTTGTTCCTATTTACTCTGTGGGACAAGGTGAAGAGTTGGTTACATTCTCTACCACCAGGTTCAATAATGACATGGGAGGACCTGCCTCAGAAGTTTCTGGAAAAATCCTTCCCGCCAGCGAAAACTGCAAAGATGAGGAACGAGATTACCATGTTTGATTAGCAACATGGGGAGCCACTGTATGAGGCATGGGAGCGATACAAAGAATTGCTCAGAAAATACCCAAATCACGGATTGCCCAAGTGCTTGCAGACGAATACTTTTTACAACGGACTACATGGGAATCTCAGGACGAGCATTAATGCAGCATCGGGGGGGAGAATTTATGGAAAAGACTTATGAGGAGGCATATCAGTTGATAGAGATGATGGCTGCTAACAACTATCAGTGGCCCACGACACAAATGATACAACCTACGGTCGCTGGATTGTTAAAGGTAGATGGAGTGACGGCAATAACGGCACAGATTTCAGCACTCTCAAAGAAGTTCAACGTTTGGTCAGGGGGACAGACACAGCAAGTTGCAATTATTTATGAGTTGTGTGCTGGGGAACATTCGACTGATCAATGCGCAATCAACCCAGAGTCGGTATAATTCATGAGTAGATACAACATAATTCCTCAGAACACATATTAGAATGCATATAATCAGGGGAATAGGAATAATCCGAATAAGTCGTGGAATAATAATCAGAATCAGCAAGCTCCATGACCATCGTATCCCCCAGGGTTTCAAAATCAACAACCCGTTCAACGTCAAGAGAGGAAATCAGATTTAGAGGAATTGATATCAAAGTATATAACGGGTAATGAGGTAGTTATGAAGAATCAAGCAATGGCAATGAAATCACAAGAAATGGCCATCAAGAATTTAGAAAACCAGATGGGACAAATTACCTTATCATTGAACAATAGACCACAAGGGACTCTACCGAGTGACATCAAAAGAAATCCAAAGGGAAATTATGAACAGTGTCAGGCAGTCACCTTGAGAAGTGGAAAACAGTTGGAAGGGATAGACGCAGAAAATTTAGCTACCTCAGATGAAAGAGCTGATGATAGTAAAGTGGTTGAAGGAAAGAAGGGTGAGGATAGGCAAAGTGAGAAAACAAAGTTAGACAACAAGCCAGTTGTATATCCTCCACCACCATTTCAGCAGAGGTTCCAAAAATAGAAATTAGATAAACAGTTTGCTAAGTTTTTGGATGTGTTCAAGAAACTTCAGATTAACATCCCGTTTGCAGAAGCCCTAGAGCAGATGTCGAGTTATGCGAAGTTCATTAAAGGGATTCTGTCAAGGAAAAAAATGGGAAGACTTCAAAACAGTGGCATTAACAGAGGAATGCAGTGCGGTGTTACACCAGAATTTGCCACCAAAGCTGAAAGACCCAGGGAGTTTCACTATTCCATGCACGATCGAGAACATGTCTTTTAATAAGTGCCTATGTGATTTGGGGCGAGTGTGAACCTTATGCCATTGTCACATACACAGAATTGGGTTTGCCCATGCCAAAGCATACGAATATTTCATTGCAGTTGACGGATAGATCAGTCACATATCCGAGAGGCATAGTAGAGGACATATTGGTTAAAGTGGATAAGTTTATATTCCCCGCGGACTTTATTATTCTTGATTTTGAGGAGCACAAGAATATCCCGATTATCCTAGGGAGACCTTTCTTGGCTACGGGGAGGACACTCCTCGACGTAAAAAAAATTGAACTCACTATGAAGGTCCAAGATCAAGAAATAAAATTCAGCGTGTTCAAGGCCATGAAATTCCCCACGGATGAGGAAGAATGTTTGTGGATGGATATCATTGATCAAATAGTCAATGAAGACATGGGAAAGAGTCTGGTCAACGATCCTTTAGAAACAACATTATTGGGTGATGAAGAGTTCGATGACCCAGAATTTGTGAATTACTTACCGATGTTAGATTCATTGCCACGGGTTAGCCGATTTAGAGCACCATTTGAACTTTTACACACAGAGGAGATAGCCGCAGAAAAATTAAAACCATCATTGGAGGAGCCACCAACTCTGGAACTTAAGCCACTCCCTAAACACCTCAGGTATGCGTATTTAGGCAATTCAAATTCTTTACCTGTTATTATTTTTTCTACACTTAACGATTTACAGGAAGAAAAGTTGTTGAGGGTGCTTCGGGAACATAAATCAGCGATTGGTTGGATGATCACGGATATCAAGGGAATCAGCCCTTCGTTTTGCATGCACAAGATTCTGATGAAAGATGATGAAAAACCGACGGTGGAGAAACAACGATGACTTAACCCAATTATGAAGGAAGTAGTAAAGAAGGAAATTCTGAAATTGTTGGATACCGGTATCATCTACCCAATTTCCGACAATAAGTGGGTTAGTCTAGTTCATTGTGTGCCAAAAAAGGGGGGAATAACTGTGGTACAGAATGAGGATAATGAGTTAATTCCGACGAGAACAGTGACAGGTTGGAGGGTGTGCATCGATTATAAGAAGTTGAATAAGGCAACTCGAAAAGATTATTTTCCGCTACCCTTTATCGATCAAATGTTGGGCAGATTAGCGGGTCATGAATACTACTGTTTGTTGGATGGATACTCGGGCTATAATCAGATCGCCATCGCTCCTGAGGATCAAGAGAAGACTACATTTACGTGCCCTTATGGCACATTCGCATTCCGACGAATGTCATTCGGTTTGTGTAATGCATTTCCTACCTTTCAACGGTGTATGATGGCCATCTTCTCTGATATGGTGGAGAAAAAGTGGAAGTCTTCATGGATGACTTTTCTGTCTATGGAGACAATTTTGATACTTGCCTTGGGAATTTGGAAATGGTGTTACAGCGATGCGAAGATACGAACCTTGTACTTAACTGGGAAAAATGTCACTTCGTGGTTGAGGAGGGCATAATTTTGGGCCACAAGGTATCGGCTCAAGGACTGGAAGTTGACAAGGCTAAATTGGATACAATCGAGAAATTGCCTCCACCGAGCTTAGTAAAAGGAATTAGAAGTTTTCTGAGACATGTTGGGTTCTACAGAAGATTCATAAAGGACTTCTCTAAAATTGCAAAACCGTTATGCAGTCTTTTAGAGAACAACTCTATGTTTAATTTTGATGAGGAATGTAAGTCGGCTTTTGAGTTGTTGAAGACGAAGTTAACTACAGCCCCAGTGATAGTCGCACCAGATTGGAATATACCTTTCGAGCTGATGTGTGATTCAAGCAACTATGCGGTTGGGGCTGTTTTGGGACAACGCCGAGAAAAGGTATTTCACGCCATTTATTATGCAAGCAAGACACTCACGGAGACTCAAATGAATTATACAGCTACGGAAAAGGAATTGCTTGCAGTAGTGTATGCGTTTGACAAATTTCGGGCATACTTGATCGGGACTAAGGTGATAGTCTACACGGACCATTCGGTATCTAATTGCGACAAAAGATGCTAAACTATGTCTTATCCGATGGATTCTCCTTCTTCAAGAGTTTGATCTAGAAATAAAGGATAGAAAAGGGGATGGAGAATCAAGTCGCCGATCATTTGTGTAGGCTGGAAAATCCAGGTAAACAAGAAGAGGACAAGTGCGTCATTAACGAGTCATTCCCAGATGAGCAACAATTTGGGTTAAATGTAGAATTTCCATGGTACGCGGACTTCGCGAACTATCTAGTGAGCAACATGATCCCCCCTGATCTTACACGACAACAGAAAAAGAAGTTCCTCCATGACGTCAAGTGGTATATATGAGATGAGTCATACCTATTCAAATAATGCGTAGACAAGATGATTAGAAGGTGTGTGCCTTATAGCGAGGTGCATAGTATACTACATGAATGCCACTCGTCGACGTACAGGGGACACTATGGGAGTGAAAGAACAGCGGAAAAAGTCCTTCAAGTAGTGTTTTATTGTCCTACTTTATTTAAAGACGCCCACCAATTTGTTAAAACTTGTGATAGATGTCAACGGGTGGGAAACATATCAAAAAGGAATGAGATTTCACTCCAAACTATTTTAGAAGTTGAGATTTTTGATGTATGGGGCATCGGTTTCATGGGGCCATTCCCTTCCTCATTTTCCAATCAGTATATTTGTTTGCGGTGGACTATGTGTCAAAGTAGGTTGAAGCAGTAGCAATACCGACAAACGATGCTAAGGTGGTGCTCAAATTCTTACAGAAAAACATTTTTACGACATTTGGCACGCCGAGAGCCATTATAAGTGATGAAGGTAATCACTTCTGCAACAAATCATTTACAGCTCTCTTGGCAAAGTATGGGGTCAACCACAAGGTAGCGACGGCTTATTATCCCAAAACCACACTACAAGAAAAGGGTCTATCAACGACCGCGTATCAGCGGTCGCAGATCCCTATCAGCGATAGACTACGGTCGCTGATAGTCGTCGCATACAATTTGGTCGTTAGGATGCACATCAGCGACCATTATTAGCGACCGATATATCGGCGACGGCTATTAGCGACCGCATTCGTCATTTCGATCGATAAGTTGAGTCAGCATGGCTCTGGGCCAAAGGCTGACGCGGTCCACGTGTTAGCGACTGCTATTAGCGACCATGCAGCGCCACCGATACCCTCAAATGCTTAGCGATCGCTAATAATATCATATCAACAATTGATGCGGTCGTTGATCTTAAAAAAGCGAAAACCGACTTTTCTTTGTTTTTGCGTAATTCCAAAAACACCATCTGACTTTTGTACCTTTATCCCAACACACATACACAACAATATAAACAACATGCACAACAATATAAACATCCATCGTCCACCGATACATACACCAAACTAGTATATAAACTATATAAACCTTTAAAAACCAATATGAATTGAATAAATATAAACAAATCTAATGTTTAAGTAACATACAGACATCCAAAGAATGAATATAAAGGTACAAAATTCTCAAAGAACTACAAAACAGAGCTGTATCGATCGTCAAGCATCATTGTCTTGATTATCTTCTCCTTGATCACCCTGTAATTAACAAAATAATAAAACAAGTTGCAAATATAGTAACTATGTTGATACTGGAATATATTACGACAATATATACAACAAATTGATTTTATACCACGTCGTTATCCCCATGCTGTCTTGTTGCTGCTGCCGATACTGCTTCAGCTAACTCATCAGGACTCAGAGCCCCTAGATGCCCGCCCAGTATCTTCAATAGATCTTGATCTCGACATATAGCTCTCACACAGTCATCCATAATATGAACAGCTGGATAACTCGATGACTGTGAAAACTGGGTAGAAGAGCAGCCTGAGCCACTGAAGGATGGGCGTCATCATTGTCCTTGACATTTAATGTAGTTCTTCTTCACAACAGACGCCCTCTCCCACAACTCTTGATCAATAGGCAGACATGGAGTGCCTTCAGGATAGCGCTCATTCAATAAACGCTTATAAGTATCATGTCATCATGTTAACAATTAAATAGTTAAAAATAAATTATGTAAGCATTGATAAACAAGATCAAGTTGTTAAATATTATTACTACTATCTGGATAGCATCAGGCAAACCATCACGGGTGGCCACGTACACATCTAGCCAATGGATAGGCTGACCTTGAGACTGAGACTCCTATACAAAAAATAGCACAATATTAATAAGTAAAAATGTGATATATTTTCTACAATTCATGATTGTAAACATATTAAAACTTGTAAATACGTACCTTGGCAGTGATATGCTGCAATTGTGAAATATTTTTTCCCTTGTATGTTCCTCTAGCCTTTTCGCCATCGGGTACACCCGAGGATCTATTGGTGGCGGCAATCTTTCATCTTTTCACCCAACTCTCAACTCTCCATTGGGCACACATCTCAGCCCATATGGACTGGGTGCACCACCAGGGGCTATGCTCGTGCATGTAATCCTCTCCCTGGCCCGGATGGTCGATCTCGGCAATGTGAAAGGCCTTTTGTCGTTCTTTGTTCAAATTATCCTTGATGCGGACGGCGCACTTCTGCTAGAATAATGTCTGAATCACTAATGCCTGCGTGTCCTCCCATCTATACCTTTTCTGTAAATAAAACAACAATAATAATATTACTAAACAATTATCCTTAATTAGAATATTATATTATCTGTCATAATTAAAAAAACATACCTAAAATTCAGTCCAAAAAGCATTCTTGTGGGCGATAGGTGTGCTCGCCCACGTAATCACAGGTGTAGGCCAATTCTGTAAGCACAACTGTGATATGCACTTGACGATCTTATTATCTGAAAAATCACTATAGTATACAACAATTTACATCAACGATAAGTAGATATATTAAAGCAATTTATATCTAAGTTCTATATATCTTGTATAAATGGAATCTAAAATGCTTATATATAAATGATGCGGGACGTACGTGTTATTCGGAGGAGGGAAAATCTGAATAAGAATCCGATCATCTGGATTAGTAGGGGCCTTGGGCACATGATTAGGTCCCATACCCAACTCGCGCTTTTTCTGCGCTGCTTCAGAAGCCATCTGTGTATTATAAATTTCAAGATGTATATATGAGTTGTATTTGATTACATGTATATGAATATATAAAATGACAATAAGCATGACAGTGATATAAACATGTATATATATGAATATAAAATGACAATAAACAAAAATTGCATTTAAATAGTTAAGTACATAAACATGACAATGATATAAAAAACATGTAATGCTAAATATACATTTCATTTGTTCAAGTGTCTGATTCAGAATCATCTTGTATACGTGTTGCAGATTCATAACCATCATCCGCTTGATTCAGAGGTCGATTGAACCAATAACTCTTCCTCCTCAGTATCAATGTCATCTGACACAAGTATTGACTCAAGATCTAATTTTTGTGGTTCATCTCCACCATCTAACTGGATTACTTCATTGTCGTCCTCCACATTTATTATAGTTTAACTATGAAGCATCTCCTCTTAGTAAATCTCCCCATCAACTACTTCTACACGATTACGCGAGGGAGTATGAATTACAACTTGCCAATCTGTAGGCGGTCTATCCCTTTTCCTAATAGGACTAGGAGTATAGTATACTTGTACTATTTGAGTTGGTAAAACAAATGGTTCGTTGGAGTAAGCAGACCTATGGAGGTCAATATCGACGATTCCATGTCTGTCAACACGTATCCCTTTTTCTGAATCAAGCCAACGGCACTTGAACAAGTGAATATGACCCCCGTACGTGCCATTGTACGACAACTCTACGATTTCCTCCAACTCCCCATAAAAGGCATGATCAAGCTCATTGTAACAATCTCCTTGGACACACACTCCAGAGTTAATTGTTCTTTTACCACGCCCATATGCCTTTGTATGAAATTCACAACCATTTATTTTGTAACCATTGCGGCTGACTTGTTCCCTGTCTGGTCCCATAGCTAGGACTTGTACATTAGTCAGAATCGTTGATCCCTCAGTCAAAACCTACAAAAACTCCATCTTATTAAATGAAGTCATAGTTAATATGGAGTATATATATATATATGTCGTGCTTAAGAAATTGAACTTACATTGTTCTTTAGCCAAAGTGCAAATTTTTATCACGATTGATTTGAATATCTTTATCAGTTATGCCGGGATGCTTCACTTTTAACTCGCCATCGTAAAATCTATACCATGTTATAAACATTAACATATTGGAATAAATTTTCAACTTAAAAGATAAATTATTAAGTTTACATGTGTACGTCACAAATTCGTCAATCTCCTTGCAATTGAGAAGAATGTAAGTATGTGCAGCATGTAATTCTTGCTCAGAGAGGAATATGCGCTTCCATTTTCCATAAGTGCAGCCCGATATACCAAATACAGAGAGCCGACCATTTAGTTCAACATTTCCCCCATCATCATGTCTCGATACTCGATTGCCTTTGTCAAGACTTCGTCCGAAAAATAGTCTGAGACAAGCGTAGATATCTCATCGAAACTGTATTCCTCACATATCGACCCCTCAACATAAGCTCTATTCTTCACCTTCCTCTTAAGGTTTCCCATCACCCTCTCAAAAGGGTACATCCATCTATATTGAATTGGACCCCCAGCACGAGTTGCATAGGGAAGATGGATTTACAAATGCTCCCTGGAGTCAAAAAAATAAGGTGGGAATATTTTTTCCAGTTTACACGTGATCTCTATGATGTTCTTCTCAAGTACAGACATGTCCTTCTCATTTAATGATTTTGAACATAAGTCTTTGAAGAAACGACTAAGATCCATCAAAGCATCCCATATTGGTTTATCAAGCAGATCCCGAAATGATATAGGCATAAGTTTCTCCATGAACACATGACAGTTATGACTCTTTATCCCTTGAAATTTTCCACCCGTAACACACCTTGCAATGTTTGACACATATCCATCTGGTAGTTTTAGAGACTTAACCCATGTGCACACATCTTCAACTTGCTTTTTGAACAATGTGTACCTTACATGCGATTTGACAATCTTACCATTAGGAGATTCATAAAGTTCTAATCCAGGACGCTTATAAATATCTTTCATGTCCAAATGTGCCTTATCATTATCTTTTGTGTTCCCCGTAACATTCATCACGGTGTTAAACACATTGTCAAACACATTCTTCTCAATATGCATCACATCTAGATTATGACGAATCAAATTTATAGACCAATAAGGCAGTTCCCAAAAGATGCTTCTCCGAACCCAATTAAGAGATTCGCCAAACCCATTGATTATGTTTGTGTCATCAATTTTACCAAATGGGATAACCGGCAATCTCATCACACGATCTCACATCTCCATTCCCGACAGTCGCGGTGCAGGAATATCATTGTCTACTTTCCCTTTTCCTGAAGTGTTCTCTATTTCTTAGAAACGGATGATCTACCGGCAAGAACCGACGATGACAGTCAAACCAGCAAGGCTTTCGACCTTTTAATAGATTAAACAACTTTGCATGCTCCATACAATACGGACAAGCCAACTTCTCGTGTGTACTTCATCCAGCTAACATACCATAAGCTGGGAAGTCACTTATAGTCCACTTAACCACTGCCCTAAGGTTGAAATTTGTTTTCATTGCAACATCCCAAGTCTGTACTCCATCCTCCCACAATACCTTCAACTCGTCTATAAGAGGTCTCAAGTGAAAGAAACCACGAGTGAAAGAAACAAGTATGGTTGTTTCATACACATCCAAGGAGGCAAGTTGTACAGAGTAACAATCACAGGTCAACATGAATACGGAACAGCTGAGTGGCCAAACGGATTGAAACCATCGTGGAACAATCCAAGCCTCACATTTCTAGGTTCTAATACAAACCTAGGATGTGCTAAGTTGAAATCTTTCCAAGCCTGCCCATCTACGGGATAATTTAGTTCTCCATCTTTAGCTGGAGATTTCGCATGCCAAATCATATGTTCAGTTGTTCTTGAAGACATGTATAATCTTTTTAGCCGATGTGTTATTGGAAAATACCTTAGAATCTTAAACGGTATACTTAATTTTTTTGTAGTCACACCCTCTTTATTAATTAGGCCTAAACCGATCATGACTGCAAAACGTGTACCTTGTCATCTGTTCATTTTCCTTATAAAACAACATGCAATTGTTGGGACATGCATCGATCTTTTGGTATCCAAGACCCAACCTCTTCACCATTTTCTTACAAATGTAATAGTTACCAGGTAATTTCTCACCGTCAGGCAACATACTCTTAATGGCCTTCAAGAGAGACTCAAAACACTCATGGCTCATGTTGTGATCGGCCTTGATGTTAAGTAATGTCGCCACTGCAGACAATGTAGTGTGTTTGGTGCAACCATGCCATAATGGCTCGCTACCCTCGTCTAACAACTTAAAGAAGTCTTTGGCATCAAAATTCATAGGTTCCTCTCTGCCTTGTTCCCAATCAAAATCTGGCCTTGCAATATCATGAACCATTTCATTCATACGATGAGTACTACTGCCCGAATTGTGTACTTCTGTGATGCCACCATCTCTTCTCTGCCCATGTGCCCATCAGCATTCTTCGTAATTTTTCAAGAACCCAGAAACAAGTAAATGATAGTTTACCACGTCTCTATCCATATAATTTACATTCTTACACTTCAAACATTGACATCGTATCTACGACTGACCATTCATACATTCTAGGTGACTATACGCATACCCCAAAAACACTTGGCAACCAGCTCTAAATTCAGTTGAAGCACCTATTTGGGCACTTGACTTTCGTCGTGCCATCCAACTACGGTTTGAATAGAGGTCCATGATTCCATGGTACCTACTACAGACAACATGAACTTATTAATGTATAGCATGATTGTAAGCATATGACTTGAGCATACTTGTAACCATATGACTTGAGCATACTTGTAAGCATATGATTAACATTTAAGCATATTATCATGTTATTAAATTTAGTATGAGAAACTAAGTAAATGCTACTTAGTTTAATAGTTATATTATATCATGTTATTTCTATTTGTAATAATTACATTATTTTTGGAGATAAGACACTGGAATCCATGGTTGTCATGCTTTTACTATTATATAGCTAAAATGAGTATTAACGTGCAAGGAAAGCTATAACATTTAGTATATATGATAAGATGAGACTGAAAACTACAAAGTAGCTTTCAAGACTTGAATAGGTACCTCTTAATGATTAATTAATAATAATTTAGTCTTAACTTTTGTTGTATATTTGATATTTATTTGGAGTTGTAGGCAATTATGAGATACGTCTCCATTCTTTTCTCATGTCCAAACCCAGAGACAGACACCAGTCCCTAAAGGATTTTACTTTCGCCAGTGGGGAGACAGCATGGCCTCGCCCCAGACTAATTCTCCGGTGAAGGCACATTGTTTCAGATAGTAAAGATGGTATGTATTTGCCAACCCTATATATATATACCTCAAACTGGTGTATTTTTGTTTCTTTATTCTTCTGACGGACTAACCTTGAAATTCTTTCAAGTGACTAGTTATGATTTATTGTGCAGCTCAAGGGAAACTTGTGTGTGTTGTTTGTTTAGAGACTGGTTTACCAAACAACAAAATTCTTTTTAGGAGGCTGGATGCACGACAATTACTTGAATAGATGTATAATGGTCGGCTTTTGCCAAACCCATAGGTATGTTTTGCGTTTTTCCATATCATATTATTGTTGGGCTTGCAAGGAGTTCAATCTTTAATGTCAGGAATAAGCATATGAATGTTATTCCTATTTATATATGATTTGATTATGATATATATGAATGAATATGCAAGTATGCTTGCATTAAGAAAAGTTGTAAAGTCCTTTGATAGATAATAGAAACATGTGTACAAGGACTTAGAATGAATTGATCAAGTATGTTAGGTTGATCCTACATAAGCAAAACAGCTTTGTAAAGTCCTTAAAAGGAAACGGTGTACAAGGACTATAAACATAGAAAGATCAAGCATTTTAGGTTGATCTTATGATGTAATAGATAGGCTTGTGTGATCGTTGGGCACTGCACCAGAAATCATAGTCTGCCAGGAGAGTCAAGGAAAACTCGAGAGCTATTGAGGCAGAATCGTAGTCTGCAAGATAGTAGATCTCAGAGTTCGTAGACTACCAGGAGAGATGAGGAACGATCGTAGTGTGTCGAGGAGAACTTCCTCAAGGCCATAGTCTGCTGAGGAAGTCATGTTCAGAATCGTAGAGACAGCCTGCCTACGAGCTGACCGAGTATCTGCAGAAGCCAAATCAAGAATCGTAGACTACACTCAGAGTCGTAGAGTCTACTGATCATACTAGAGGCAGAGATCGTAGTCGAGCAAGATCAGATGAAGACAACAGGCACAAGGCAGAAATCGTAGAGTGTCAAGATCTGATCTTGGAGTCGTAGTTTCTGCATAGCCAAAGCTGAATCGTAGAGTGCATAACTAAGACCTCAATCGTTGTGCTCACAATGCCAAGGCAGAATCGTAGAGCAAATATGATTCTCAACAAATGAGCACTCCCAGAATATCCAAAGGAATGAAGCCTCTGGTTGGCACTACAAAGATACATCCCATCATATAGGATACCAGAGAGCACTCAACAAATGGCATGAAAGCTAACAGAAGATCTAAGCACCAACCCAATTAGCATCCAGATTGAGTTGTGAAGCCATTCAAGATGAAGTCTTCCAAAAGGAGATCAGAAGAAGACTTCAGTAACTGACTAAGGAAAGTCAGCAAGTGCAGTAGCTGTCAAATAGATAGAAGACGACGATCTTGGAAGCAACCAAGATCGTAGTGTTTGCCAAACAAAGAAAGAACTGATGAAGTGCATACGGAGAGACATGGGATGACCACCAAGAACAAGGCTAAAGTGATTAAGCATTGGGTCAGTCCATTGATGATAAGTGAACGGGAGATCACAAGTAGAAAGCGAGCTGGACACGCCACAAATCTTAAGTGTCTTGCTATTCAGAAGGGGCCAGAACAAAGAAGTCAAGTCATCAGTCTTTGAGAGCTGTTAAGGCAAACAGAAGTGTTGAAGCACTGCACAAAAAAGGAAGAGGTGTTCTACATTGAAGATCCAATCAACACTCTTCAAGATAGTAGTGTTGTCTCTACCAGTCAACAAGACACTACGATCAGGTCTATGAAGACATGCATTAGAATCGTAGAGTACGAATGGTTGAAGATTGAAGCATTGACAATGGTTCAATCTGAAGGTTGATATTTGTACAAAAGCTTATTGAGAGCATCGATGCAAAAGGACAACCTCTGATCGAGAAATCAGAAGGAGGAAATAAAGTCTTCGACCTGCCCAAGACATTAAAGGGGCATCTCTGACGGGGTAGGTGAAACAGTAGACTGCAGTGTCAGAAAAGTAAGACATGTCACATCTGCAGTCTATAACAAGCAACTCGAGATCTGTGAAGCATTTCAAAGAGCTTTCAACGGCTACTCTCCAATGGGAAGATTAGGAAGGAGTATAAATCTTCTAGAGCTTCAAAGATCAAAGGTTACTGGAGTTGTCGAGTTTGGTGTAACGGTGGACTGTTCTAAACCATGTAAGATAGTTAGTCTAAAGACTCACTCTACGATCCACCAAGAACACTCAGAGACATACAAAGAAAGAAGTAGAAGTGAGAGTTCTACAATATAAAAGTGAAAGTTCTACTACATGAAGAGTGTTCTGATCTGCCGAGAGAAAGAAGAGCATTAATGACATCTTGATGTCCATCATGGGAAGACTCTAAGTACCATAGAGAAGAGCTCACAGTCATCTTAGCAAGTCCCTCATGAGAAGGCATCAAGTATCAAGAAAGGAGATCACAAACTTCATTATGGTGGCAAACATGAGAAAGTTTTCAAGTACCTAGCAGAAGAGCTTACAGTCATCTTAGAAACCCATCATGTGCAGCCATCACGTATCAAGAGGAATAATCTTCAAGGAAGTTCATCAAGGGATCATCAGAAGAGGTTGAGTAACTAAAGAAGCTGAGCATCATGCAACACTCAACTTCACTTCAAGGATGATCACGCCAAGCTGCTAAGTATAGAAGATGTTCAAAGCATAAAGACATCTTAGCAGCTCAGCACCAACTCCAACAAATAACTCAACGAGAAGCCAGGGCCTAAGGGGTCCTTGTCCGGAGGGACTAAATGAAGTTCCAAGCCTGCTGGGCTTGAAGAGTTCCTAGGGAACGAGAGGAGTTCCAAGGCTACTGGCCTTGAAGAGTTCTTAGTGAACTGGAGTCCCAAGGCTGCTGGCCTTGAAGGAATCTTAGTGATTCAGGGTGCTGCCCTTCCTTAGTGGAAATCTTGCTAGTTGAAAGCAGAAGAGTGGATTAGGAGATTGAGTCTCTGAACCACTTAAAACCCCTTGTGTCTTTTACATTAAGTCATTTACATTATGTCCATTAACTGCTATAATTTCTATGTATTTTCTAACTGCTTACAATCGAACTAACTCTACGAACAATGTATGTATGATTATGAATATATCAATAAAGGGGATCTTTTACTTATTCTGGTGTGCGTTAAAAGATTCTTATGTTTGTCATGTGCTAATTTAATAGCAATACAAAATAAAAGATAAAAGTATTTGAAATTTAAAAGGATCTATTCAACCCCCCCTTCTAGATGTATTGTGCCTACTGGGAACTAACATTTTATTTTTATTTTTATTTTAAATATGGGTAACTATTGCTTTAGTAGAATAATCCTTTGTTTTAGGAGACCAAAATGGATTTTAGTGAGGTTGAAGGTGAAGGTGAAGGTGAGGATAAACTCTACATGGAGTAATGGTTTTGTTATTTTATATTTACTCTATTTTCTGCTATGAAATGCATTACAATAAGAGAATTTTTTTTGCTATGCATAAGTAATGTGATGAAAAGCCTAAATATTACCCATAGACGATCTTGCACAACAGTCCCAAACATAAGAGTCACTTTCCTCAACTTTGAATTACACATGTGAATTCTCTATCAGATGATTTTCCTTATATCATTTGGTTTCTATGAATGACAAACATTTTTTCATAGTAAAGAACATGTTTAGATCATGTTGTCAGTGGCTAACAGTACCAAATGAATATAACAACTACCCATAATAATTGCATGCCCTATATCTTCAATACATAAAACTTACATAGAGAGTATAAAAATTATTGCAATAATAGGGTGCAAATGAAACCAAAAACCATCTCCAGTTTTATTTCAATACAGAAAACTTACACAGAGTGCAAATGAAACCAAAAACCATCTCCAGTTTCTTTTCCACAACACAAAGGCTAGGCTTGACCAACTAAAAATTACACAGAGACATCAAAACTAAAAAACTATAAAAATTATTACAATGTTAGGGTTATTATGCTGAAAACTATATAATACCCAATTCAGATATCTACATAACACCCAATTCAGAAATCTATATACCACATTCAACATTAATCTTCAAATTTAGAAAACTATAAAAATTATTGTAGTTAGGGTTACCTGTGGGCGGCGGCGGTAATGGTAGTGGTGGCGGCGGCGGGTGGCTAATTCCTCTCCTTCTTCTCTTCTTCTCTTCTTCTCTTCTCCCCCTTCTCCCTCTTCTCTCTATCTGCTCCTTCTTTTTTTTCTTACGTATGTCGGCGAATGACCGATCATTGGTTACATTAAGTTTGATCGTGACTAGCTTGATAGCGACCGCATGCGGTCGCTAATTTTTAATGACATGGCCTTATCAGCAACCGCATGCGATCGCTGATATTAAGTAGTCACACAAAATCGTCGCACCAACATTTCCTGCCAAATTTTTGGAGGCAAACTTGTGCTAGCGACCGCATGCGGTCGCTGATATTGAATAGCAACTGGATTAAATTACGGTCGCAAAATTCGGTCACTATTACTAACATCAGCAACCGCATATACGGTCGCTGATTTTATTGGTCATTGTTAGGCCTTTTTCTTGTAGTGCCAGTGGGCAGGCTGAGGTGTCGAACAGAGAAGTCAATAAAATTCTGGAAAAAGTGGTGAACCCGAATCGAAAGGATTGGTCGCTCCGGTTGGATGATGCATTATGGGCATAATGGACTATGTATAAGACACCGATCGGGATGTCACCATATCAACTACTGTAAGGAAAGGCTTATCACCTACCAGTCGAGCTACAGCACAAGGCCTACTGGTCCATTCAGTAACTGAACTTTGATCAAGCAGCTGTGGGTGAAAAGAGGCTACTACAACTAAATGAGCTCGATGAATTTAGACTTCAGGCATACGAGAACGCTAAACTATACAAGGAGAATGTCAAGAAATGGCACGAAAAGAAAATCATGCACCGAACTTTTGAGTCGGGGCAATCAGTACTGCTGTTCAACTCATGATTGAGGTTGTTTCCAGGAAAGCTTAGGTAAAGGTGGTCAGGACGATTCACCATCAAAATAGTGTTCAAGGTCAATGGTCAACGAATAAAGCACTGCTGGGGTGGAGACTCGAACTGGGATGCTGTCAACATTACCCTCGCTAATGCTTAGTAATATAAGAGGCACCGTCGGGCTTACGACGTTAAAACTAGCGCTACTTGGGAGGTAACCCAAGTTCTAAACTCTTTCTCTTTAATTTTTCTTCATATTATAGTTTATAATCTAGTAATTTTGCTGCTTTTATAGAAATTTTTGACTTCTTTTCTGGATGATTCGCAGGTTGAAGGAGAAAAACAGAGCTAAGAAGTCACTGACCCACTAGCGCGGGCCACGCTGCCCAAGGCACAGGCCTAGCGTGGGGTGCGCTGCAACCCTAGCCCATTCCTTCCATGCCAGCGTGGACCGCACCACTTTGCTGATTTTACAGTGTTGGGCGCACCATACACAGCGCGAGACGTGTTACCTTACCTCTCACCCCTGACCACCAAGCGGATCAAGGCGCTTATCCAACACTTGCTACAGTACAAGAAGGCGCCGCTTAGTACACTAGCCCTCTCTCGACCTCTCCTAAGCGTGAGGCGCTACCTACAACTACTCCGCAACGCGGGCCACGCCACTCGTACAACTCAGGCACTTAACCATTTTATTCGCGCGTCTTGGGCCTCCACCTCCTTTCCTTTCCTTTGTCACCTCAACTTCCCCAAATTCCCATACTCCCATTACACTTCCATAACTCCAGATATCCATAACTCCTACACTAATGCCACTACCCCATAACTCCTTCTACTTTTCAACTTCTCTTCACAATAAACCCACTCACCTCCCATCTCCCAACCCACGTTGGTTCTCCGTCACCTATATGAATTCCAACTATACATATAATCAAATTCATATCAAATTTACACACTACACTCCAATCCTACATCTAATTCATTCCATGTACAAATTCTTTCAATTGGGGACACCATTACAAAGCGGAATACACGAATTATTCAAGGTAAGCACAACTCACTTCTTGTGCAATCTTCTTCTCTATTCTTGATAGCAAGTAAGTAGAACAACTTGGATATTGGGTGCTTGTTTTACCAATTGGCTAGCAGGATAACACCAAGTAAGCTATTTTGGGGAAAAACTCAGTTCGCTCTCCAACTGTTCAACAGAAATCATGAACCAAACTTTGAACCTACTCACCCCAAGAACCACCATGTCTTCCCCCAAAAGACAATGCTCATCTGCCTCTACTGCTCGGCCTCAATATGATCACACAAGGTTTGTTAGTGAGAGGGCCGCCGAACGATTCAAGTCATCCATTGACAAGAAAACTTTGGTGCTTGAACGTGGATTGAAGCCGGATGCTAATTTGGATGGTGACATGGCTTTGCAAATTGTTGAGTGAAATTAGTTTCAGTTAGTCGAACAACCACTTCCAGCAGCAATCAACATAGTTAAAGAGTTTTACGCCAATGCAATGGAACATGTCAATCACGTAGTCATGGTTCGGAGTAAACTGGTGGCATTTTATGTTGATGCTATCAATGAGTATTTTGGGTTAGAGGCACCACAAGATGACCGATATGAAGATGGGTTACCCGAGTTAGATGACTTGATTGTCAGATTATACAAACCAGGAACGCAATGGGTAATTCAAGTCGAAATAAATGAAAAGATAAGTTTTCCCCACTCTACACTTAGTCGGTATAGAAAAGCTTGGTATGCATTTATGTGTACCCGTTTAATGCCACTCGCCACCAAAACGATGTCACTAAGGCACGGGCTCAGCTATTGTATGGGATTGTTCATCACCATTTCTGTGTGAACAACTCCATTGCATTCTACAACGTCGATGTGGGGGAGTGTATTCAAGAGTCCATTGACCAAGTTTTACGAGGGAGTACTACGTGAGGTTTGCTGCATGGGTTCTTAATCACTAATTTGTATCGTAAAGCTAGAGTGCAGTGGCAACCTTCTGAGCCTATCCAACACCCAATGGCTATCATTGATCATGCCACAATTGAGAGGTACAAGGCATGGGATGGGGAGAGATCACATCCACATGGAGAAGGCTATATTATGATCTAACAACCCTCACCCCCAGTTGGAGCGGAACCAAGGCAGGAGCCACCACCTAGGGCTTTAAGGAATCATTTTATGTGGTTAGCCCAACATCAAGATCTAATGCATTAGGACAATGCCAATGCATTCAACACGCTTGCTGATGTGTTTTCCCGCTGCAATCCAACTGCATCTCCGGTGGTCATGCCCATTCCTTATAACCTGCCTGCATATCTTCCATCAGACGATGACGAGCAATGACTCGTTCTCAGGGAAGGCCTCGTACTTTTATTTGAATTATTTTGTCGTAATGAGGTCATTACTTGATTTAAGTTTGGGGGATTATGTTTTTGTGAATCATGTTAGTGCGTTTAATTCATAAGTTCTTTAGTCGTTATAATTGTCGTATTCATGTTATTAAAAAATAAAAAATAAAAAAAATGGAATATATAAAAATAACAAAAATATTTTGCATGTAGTTTGCATGAATCCAGTTATTAGATCGTATGTGTATTCTTGGCCAATGATGAGATTGAAATTACGTAGACAAATACATTACTAAGTATGAGAACCTTGATGTAGTTTCTGTTATGATTTGGATCTTGTTCCGCTTTGAAACTAGTATAATACGGGTAGCACGTTAATAGCATATGTGTCAATGGATTAGTTCAAATTGATACATAAAGATTTTCTAAAGGATACTGCTAGTGTAAACGAGAAAGTGACAAGGATAGGCAGTGAAAGAGATAATTAGACAAGAACCTAAGTTTAGGGGAGTATTGGGGTATATAAGCTAAACATAAAGGGAAAAAAAGAGGGAAAAAAAAGAAGAAAAAAAATACATTGAGTTGAATAAATTGAGTCCTGTGGTGGGTCAAGAAGAAGTGTGAAAAGCACTCCCCATAAACATAGGCGTGAGATGGAGTGTAAAATGCATTCACTAATCATCATTTAAAAAAATTAATAAAATGGGAAATAAGAGCAAAAAGCCCCCGTAGATGATAAATGAAGCATAAGTACCCTATGTGAACCCTTGATAGTGGTAATTGTTTAATTTTAGTGGAACTTGTCTGCTTTTGAACTTTTTGAGTTTGTGATGTATGATTCCTGATAAGAAACTGGTTATGTATTGAATTTGAGTCGATATATGTTAGCATGGGTGTTGAACACACACACACACATACTATCCTAGTGATGACATTATAAGATGCAAGGATTGATAAGGAATTGCGGATTGGTTTGCTATGAAGTTTGACATGTTTATTTAATTTTTCTGAGGCCGTATGAGTAAACTATTTTTACTGTCTTAATACTGGATTCGTAGTTTTTAGTTGTTAGTGCATTGCATTGCATTTTTCTTGAGGACAAGCAATGTTCAAGTTTGGGGGAATTTGATGAGTAGGTTTTCAACCTATAATTTATGTTCATTTAGCTTGTTATATTGTTAGCTTTTGGTACTTTCATGTTACTTTTGATGGGTTTTGTGCTTGTTGTAGGATAATCCATGTGCCTATTAGAATGATTGCATTGGAAGGAGATTTTAAGAAATCTATGGAGTTTCTGGCTACCTAGCGCGGACCGCGCTGTGATGAGTATTGGAGTAGCGCAGGGCGCACTAGATCGTGGAATTCTCCTGGGGTGGTAGCGCGGGTCGCACTATCGAAGAGTACTACCTAGAGCGGGGACCGCTGCATCGACATAAAGTCTTGGCTAAAAGTAATTTTGTGCTGGAAATTGGGTAGTGAGGGGAGCTATTAATTCCTTATGTAATGTGATCATACTAGGATTTTGGGATAGTTGTTAGATCATTTTGTGGGAGTCTTTGACTAATGGTTGTTGGTATTGAAAATGATTTGGATTTCTATTAAACTTTCTATGTGATAGTTAGAGTTGGATTAGGATTGATGTATAGAGCTGAGTTGAAGCTACTCTTATGCTAAGTGTGGGGAAAAATAGAGGATTCATTCAGACACATTTCGAGAACGAGATTGAAGAGCAAGAGCTTGGAGGAACGGAAAAAGAAGAATAATTTCACGAAGATTTCAGATTTAAAGGGCGAGAAGGGTGGTGTATTGTTATTCTCCTTTAATTTCAAATTTTGTAATTAGGATGACATTGACGCACCCAAAATAGGTATACATTACCTATTTTGAGTCGCCAAATACATTGTGCAGAACATAAATACAATCTTAATTATACAACAAGAGAGCTGTGAGTTTAAATACAAATACTGTCTTCTAGACAATATCCACTCTCTGAATGAGTCCTCATTACATTTATTATCACAAGATTTAATGAGAATAGTGAGGACTACTAGCTAATACTATCATCCGGACAATCACTCCGTTCCCCGACTCGTCCCAGCTACATTCTCATTTCCTGAAGAGAACAATGAAAGAAAGGGTGAGCTCAACTAGCCCAGTAAGAAATATTATGACTAAGATAATACAGAATAAATTATCATTAGCCTTAAACAGTGTTAAACTGATACAATATAATAAACATCAAGTTTAACTATAGCGAAAACAAGCAATCCATTAGAAGAGTCAAGTAGAGAATAAAATCTACTATCTCCTATGATTTAAAAGGTTTTTCATGACTTTTATCACTGAGACTCAGCTTAATAAATAATCAACATCATCGAATCACCCCTGCACTACGACCAAGGATGTTCTTTAGTATCACGACCACAATTATCCATGCACTACGGGCCAAGAATATTTGTGTATTCATTAATGGTCATGATCATGCCAACAATTGTCCATCAATGCACTACGGGCCAATGAGGACTTTACCACATCATTTGTAACATTACGGCCATGATTACACCGAATAATCCTTGGTCATAATCATACCAAGTCCATCCATGCACCACAAAGCCAGATGACTTTCAACAAAATATAAACATGAGGATGATGACAATGATATAAGAATTCAATAAAACAAGTTCAAAATTAATTTATCCAGAACTAATAACGCTTGATTGTCAACATGATCCGCTTTGTAGAGTAAAATTCAAGAATGCTCGGAAGAATATTTCCATGAAAAGATCTTTGGATGAAGCTTAAATATCAAGGATATTCCACTAATTTCATGGAGTATAGAAGTCAAAACTTTAACCAACCGAGTATAATAAAGAATGGAATAACAAAAGAAATCACCATGCATGCGGTACTTGCGCATGACGTGTTATTCAATGAATACTAAATAACGGAACGGTCGGTGAAATAAATTGCACAAGCGAGGATGTTCCAACATATTAATAAAGAATGGAATAACAACAAAAATCACCATGCATGCAGTACTTCCACATGAGATGAGTTATTCCAAAAGAATACTAATAAGGACGAGAATCAGTCCCACAGTAAACGCATGCATGAGGATATTCCAATGTAATAATAATATAGGCGGAACTGTGTCCCAGGCGTAAAACGCATGCATGTGATATTCCAAATGTAATAATAAAGACAGAATCAGTCCCACAGTAAAACGCATGCATGAGGATATTCCAATGAGAATAAGAAAGACTTAAATAATAGAAGAATGTCACCAAGTATAGGGTAGCAGCACAGATACACGTTATTCCAATGTAATAATAAAGAATGGAATAACATAAGTTCTCTTCATGAATACAAAAAGAATAACACCCCTTTACGAGTACAACAAATAATATTCCCTACCTTAAGAAGAAGAGTCTTGGATATATAAGTAGTGAAGTAGCGAATACTTTCTTTTTTTCTTTCTATAGTTTATCTCTCTAGAGTTTCAGTGAATTCATAAGAAAATAATGAAGGAATGAGCTTCTATTTATAGAAAAATGGACTGCATAGTAACTAACTCATGAATGGTCCAGATTGATTTACTTTTAATCTAATCTGGTCCATATTTAAAGCAAAATCTTTTAAATAAAATATAATATATTCTATTTATAATCTAATAAAACGAATAACTTTATAAAAGATTTTACTATGCAAACACTATGCAGGCACTATGCAACACTATGCATAATAAAATATAATATATTCTAATTATTGTCTAATAAAATAGATAACTTTATAAAAGTATTACATTTTATATAAAAAGATTTTACTATACAAAACACTATGGGACACTATGCAACACTATGCATAATAGAATATAATATATTCTATTTATAGAATAACTTTATAAAAGTATTATGTTTTTTATATAAAAGATTTTTTTGTATTATTACATTAATAATACCAACAAAACCGATTGACTTATCACGTAAGCATCAATAATTAATACTGTGCTACTATGCAACCACGATATTATCTGCATACTCTTAACAAGGGTGTTTCAACAGCTAACGGTAAAACTTCCGCCGTTATTTTCATAAAGTATTTTTGTCATTTTCTCAATCCGACAATAATTCCGTTGTGGGGTCCACCAATGATTGTGTCGTTGTACGAATATTTCCTTTTAAAACAAATATTCCCCGACCAATCGAATATTATATAACAACTTGTGTACTTTGTAAAATTTATAAATATTACCCACAACTATAACATTATATCAATTTCACTCCATAATATTCAAAAATAATATTTATAGAAAATTCATCTTTATTCAAAAAGTTGGGGTTTTACAATGATGCTTTCTTTTATTTATTCAGTATTTAATTCATTAGCTATGAACTAAATTACTTATTAGGCTTATTGTGACAAACTAAATTTTATAATTTAATTTTAATATTTATTGAATTAAGTAAATATTTTCGATGATTTAATTATTAGATTTAATAATTAATTGATGCAATTATGGTAAATTAATTTAATTATATGTGTTATAGTTATTAAATTAATGTGGAGAATTTTATTACTCAGATTATGTATTTATGTGAGCTTATTGAATTAAATGAAATATTTAATAAGCATAATATTATTTTTAATTAATTTAATAATTAATTAGATATTAAATAATTTGACCTATTTAATAAATGAGAAATTTAATTTTATGACTATGGGAATTAATGAGAAATTATCATAGTTTATTTAAATTAAAGTAAATAAGATATTTGATTTTATTGTGTAATTTGGGTGTGACATGTTTTAAACTATAGTATAAGAGAATCATTAAATTAAATGGTTTTAGAGTCTATTATTGCCAGCCAAACGAGGCCCTAAGTGAAGTTAGTAGCAGTTAACCCATGATGGGTTAACTGTGAGGGCCCCGAATTCGAGGTCCCGAATCACCGCGGATTCGGTTCGATCATTCTATACAACTATTACTATTTACAGAAGATATAAACATAAATTATTTATACAATACATTACACACTATTTCCCAAGGTCGAGTAACCTTTACGTAATACACAAATCATAACTTATTTCACACATAACATTATTATTATACAACTATTACAAATCAGCTGCGCATTTTATCCCAAGCTGAACTTGGCATTATTCTTTTCCTGTATCCAAATGCATTCGCCTTATCTACAATGTTTTATCATGATATAGCAAGAGTGAGCATGAAAGTTGCCCAGCAAGTTTAAGTTCAATAATTTAACGATATATCATGATTGAAAGAGTCTGAATAACAAGCTGGCTATAATTCAACAATATAATTGTGAACTAGCAGGAACAAATTTATAACTGAACAAGTATTATACATGAACAAATATATTTGAACCAACTGTAATGAAGGTGATCAGCCTTTCATACCTGACTTATACATGCAATATGTACAGAGTACAATTCATGGCAACCAGCAATGATTAATCATAAGCATATCTGAATGAAACAACTCTTAATAGAGTTAAGTAAAAATAAATTTGCCTGAACCGTTGATTACCGCTACGCAATTTATATCCCTTTATCCGAAGACCTAATATTAGTAATATAGATCTCCAATATTAGAATAATATCATCACAATATAATACTATAAGATATATATACATAGAATAACTTAAACACATAGCACATAACCCTCTATCAGTCTATTAAACACATAAAACTTAGTATCAGGTCAAACTATTTCAGTCTGACTTGAAACTGACAAAAAAATTCTAACGTCCCGACGGTCTAGTCGGACAATTCACGAGTTTAAGTTCAATTAAACTCGCTTTAACACTAAACAATTATCTTAAATAATTTTCTAGCAATCAAAATAATTTTCATGACTTATAATAATTTTTAAATAATTGTTACTATTTATCTTGATTTTTCAATCATTAATAACGTATTTAAATGAATTAAATACTACATAATTCTATTATCATTAATATTTATTTATTATCAAATATTAATGAAATACATGTCATAATATTATAATATATTTATAATATCATAAAGTATTTTTAATACTTTAAAATCACCTTTATATGATTTTTAAACAATTAAATTCATTATCCGATAATTGCTATTAATATTAAAATATTAATATTTTCATGACAAAATATCAAAAGTTATATTTTATAACTTAAAATATTTCTATAATACTTAAATCATTTTTATATGATTTATAAATTATTAATTCTATTTTTCTATAATTTATTTGATATATTTATTAAATAAACTAATTATCATTAATATTGTTTAATTAATGAATTTCATCACAAAATATTAAAAGTTACTTGAAAATAACTTAAAATATTTCTTTATACCATAATATTATTTTTCAAGATTTTTCATGTATTTAAATCATTTTTAAATCATTAATTTAATATTATAATTAAATAAACTAAATACCACTTATATTCCAAAAATATTAAATATTTATGAAATATACTCTAAATAATTAAAAATTATTTTTAGGACTTTAAAATAATTTTTTAAAATTTATTAAGAATTTTAATAATTAAAATCTATTTTTTTTCCATTTATTTCATTAAAATAATCATTTTCGTAAAATAATAATTAATTTCGAAATTAAGTGTAATTATATAGGGCCTTAGGTAGTGAATAACTGTCAGCTAATTGTGTTCTTGAGGTGTTCTTGAGTGCTTGTAAACGCATGTCAGAAAGCAAGGTGCCTTGTTTGACCGTTAATTGATCCGGGTTCCTGTCGATTTCTGGGCTTGTGATTTAGTTAGGATTGTAGTACTAGTGTTATACTTCAATCACCAACCGGTTTCATAGCAATTACATCATCAGATCAGGGAGATCAAAGCCTCCAAAAAATCTGACAACGATGTTCTTCATTTCTGGGTTTTCCAGAAAATGAAGAACGATATCAGACAATCTTATATTTATCTCCTTAGATCGTGCGATCTAAATCTGTTTTGGGGAATCTACGAGTTCAGGATTGTAGTCCATATGTCAAGGTACAAGAACATGCTATCATTTCATTCTAACATCATAACACATGCAAGATCCATGCTAGTCAAATCATGTCAGAAATTTTGCTCATGAAGAATCTGGGTTTTTCAGAAATGCAACCCAGTCAGTTGGTCAACACTAGTTTGACTGTGATTTTCTTCCATTCCAGTTATGACCTAAGTGATCTGGTGACTTTAATATGTAGTATATATACCAGACTACAACAAACAAACAATAACTTGACTAATAGACTAACACACAGCACGATCTATGGCCTGCTAAATGTTGTCAGACGACTGCTGGGAAATCTGGGTTGCCCAGAAACCCTTTTTCATGCTTGGTCAATGCAGTTTGACTGCATATAGCAAAAGATCTAGACATGTTTTGATACTGTTTTCAGTTTGAGATCATAGCCTACATATCCGAGAATAGATCCATAACGTAAAACACCACAAACGAAAAATATAGAAGGATCTAAAGCGTCTGACATTTGCTTGTCAGACAACACATGAAGGTTCAAGAACAGTTACTAAAAACTTGATTTTTGTACATCTACATGATATGGATCCATGATCCAAACAACCCAGATCACTTATAGACACCCTAATACACAACTTTAACCAATAAATTACAACATATAACATCAGATCGTATGATTTCCAAAAATTAGGGTTCTATACCATTTTGAGCTTTGATCTTGGATTCTGACCCTTGAATCTGTTATTGGATTGCTAGAGCTTGATCGTGTTTTGTTTTCTCACACTCTCACTCTAAGATCCGAAAATATAGAGAGAGAAGGGACTTGGACAAAATGAAAAATAAAGAGGTCTTTTCTCTCTATTAATCTATTTATTTGATGGCATGATGCTAGGGTCTTGCAAAATTTCGGCTGATGTAGATTTTATTTAAGTCACATGGCTGATCTAAGTTGGTCACCAACCCCATATATTGGCAAGATTGCAAGTAACCTTATTAATAATGCACTAAGGGCAAAAATGTCATTTGGAATTTTATTTTAATGGTATAATGGACATTGTCCCAAACCCTTAGGGTTTAGGGTTTAGGGTTTGGGTTTGGATTTAGGGTTTGGACCAATTTAGGATTTAGGGTTTAACCCTTAATTTGAAATTTAATTTCTAAGATTTCCAAATTTCGGTTTTAAAAATCGAAAATTAATATTTCTAAATTATAATTAGAATTTTCTAATTATATTAAAATTCCTTAATCATACTTTAAATCTTACTAATTAGGATTAGTATTTCCTAATTAAAATTGCTAATTTAGCAATTAGGGTCAAAATGGTCATTAGGGTTTATAACCCACAATTAGGGTTTCTAATAGAAAAATAATTTTCCTAAATTAAATATTAAATTTCATAATTAGATTAGGGTTTTCTAATTACTCATATCTTGAAAATTAGGATTAATATTTCTAATTAACATTAAAAGTATTAAATAAACACTTTCGTTTCCCTAATTATAAATTAGGGTTTCAAATCCCGAAGTTAGGGTTTTCTAAATTTGAAATTAGGGTTTGCTAATTAATTAAGCTTTACCCTAATTAATATATTAATTAATAGCACTTAAACAATATAATAATCATTTAAATTCCTGGACTAGGGTTTCATGCGCCGAATTAGGGTTTCGAATTCCCGGAGTTGAAATTAGGGTTTCAGAACCGGTTTCTAGGGTTTTTTATAATTCGTTAGGGTTTTCTAAACGAACGTTGATGGTCTTAATATATACTTAGGGTTTGTTACAGATATCATTTATCTGGTCAACCCTTGACCCTTAACCACATACCGTACACATACATAACCATATTCACAGAACATATTCACGTATTCCTTAATCCTGAATAATTCACCTAAATCCTTCGCAGAATTTTAAAATCCTCAAAATTCCTTTTTAAAAATATCAAACGCATACACTTATTTTCTGTCTAGGTTCTAATGTTGTACCTTAAATCAATTAATAAAAATTTTAAAATTTTCTTAAATTCTCGGGTTGTCACATTCACCCCTTCTTCTAAAAATTTCGTCCCCAAAATTTACCTTACACCATACACCATACACCATACATACACAACATCACATGCTAATCAATACAACACTCAAAAGAGTAAAAATTTTCAAATTTTTGCTGAGGAGTTATATAGTCTACTAGCGATAACACGTGCCTGAAGGCACGGCGTAACAAGAAAATCAAGCTAGTCGGAATACAAAAAACCTTACAATCATCAATACATATCCAAACCACCAAAAACCATCATTCTATACCCAAAAATCATCATAACCATGTATAATAATTTACTTTACAAAAGACGGGATACAAAAAATACAAACGTGCAGAAAATAGAGAAACAAATGAATATAAGTTGTCTCTAAGTTGGCGAAGGCCTTGTGGTTCAATATAAAATTGTAAGCATGATAACTAAAGGGGGGGAGTGGGATAAGATTCAGCTCCCATTACTCAATAATTCAACAAAAGAATTTAACAAGAAAGAAACTATCTTTTCTAGACAAAAATTGAATTACACCTTGCATGCTGCGTGAATAAAAAGAAAAGGAATTACAAAGCATGAGGTAACTCTTGGACTTCACAAACCTGAGCTCTGTGTTTGGCAATCCAAGCCTCGGCTTTATGTAGTCTTTCTTCTTGTCAATCGTGATCGAGAGCGCAGGATTCCTTCCCAAAACCTAAAATGTAACCAATCTTAAATCGAATACACCTTTCATACAACACAAATCAAGAGGAGTGGATGGAAACAACTGCATGTCCATGAAAACCAAGAGAAATACAAACTTTAGAAAGAAACTCAAAAGGCAAGATTCACATTAACATGCACAACATCACCTCACTCAAATTGCAAGCTTTACTTTCACTTAACTGATTGACAATTTTCAAAATTAAACAAAAAAACTGAATTAAGCCTTTGTCTTTTTTTTCCCAATTAGTGAACAAACAGTGAGCTACAATACAAAACCCATAAAATAAATTACTCCTTAAACCTCAAATGCTTGCTTTCCACCCAATTTGGTGAAGTTGAAAAGAACTCCATCGAGAATCACAATATCAAATTTAGAAAGCTTCTATAGCTTTTAGAAAAGCAAAAAAAAATACTTATCATAGAGAAACAAAAGTAGTCTACATATAATATAAGGATTAAACTCATGCCCATTAATGTAAAAACGGTTATTAAATATAAAAATCCATGCTATAAATGCGTAAGAGACAATAAAATGAAGCAGAAAAAGCCCAAACCGAAATGAAAAGACTTATATTCTAAAAACCTTGTATGATAATTGAAGAGAGTAATAATAGTAATACCTTGGTCGAATTAGGGGCAAAGATAGAGCCAAAAATTATCCATAAAATATAAGGTTATCTGGTTAAAAATACTAATATATTTCATTGTGCACTTATTTGGTTATCTCATGTACTGTAGTTCATATTCTAATTATGAGATATTCGAAAAAGTAATAATAAATGAAAAATATTCAAGTGAGCCAAGAAGCAACCAAACAATGACACATAACTAAACCACAATTATCCACTATCAAATTTCTAAAATAAAGAAATGGGCACATGATACCTCAAGACAGAAATTGCAACACTAAACTACAGTTGCACAAACTGTTATAAACATAAAACCAAACAAATTACCACTGAAAATTTGACCCATCAAATTTGAAACCCTAAAAAGGATTCAGAAAGAGAACAACATCCTTCCATAGGCATAATTTTCAAAAAAATACCTTACATTACCTTACAAAAAACCTTACATTACCCCTCATTACCTCACAAAAAAAACATTTATGCAATCCCATCAAATTCCCAATAATTTTAGACTGGGTGACAGATTTGTGGTTCAAATACTTTTCCTCTTTTCTTGTATTTAATCCTTTCCCTATTATTATGTTCAAAATTGACCAAATTCTACAAATTTATATTTTCTATAAACTATTCTTCTTTGTACTTTTTTTCAACCTTTACATTCCTTTGGGAAATATTAAAACCCCAACATACAGATAGCTATGGAAAACTACTATGTGAAATGTTAGAAGTGGTACCACCATACATTTCTCATGCTTTTGCTTTTTCTTTAGAACGAAAGGAATCATAAGCGACTTCGAAGACTAACAAATGAAAGTACCCATTTTTAATCAAATATTTAGCTCTAAAACCCCAAGAAAAATAAAAACCATAAATTAGCTCTCTATCCTTTATTTATAAACACAAAACCAGCAAAAATTCTCAAACATCAATGCTCCATATTAAGCCCTTTTTTCTTCAAATACCCACTGAAAACTGGAGCTTAATCTAAACCCACCAGAAATTCGCAAGTGTTATTCTACACACCAAAAGACTTTGGGGGAATTAGGCGGAAAGATAGAAGAGGGTCCGTGAAACCAAAAAGATCTAAACCCACCAGAAATTCTCCCTCCATATCTCTATCTCTATGTGTGTATATATATATAGTAGAGTTATATGTATATCTTTCTAACTCAGTCTAAAGAAGGGACGTAAATAAGAGTTGGAGAAGAGGGGGTTTTGTGTATTTATAAGCAACAATTAATCCACCCCCAAGGAAACAAAATCGAACGATTTTCCAAAAACAAAGCAGATAAAAGGACGTGTTCTCTAACCTCGCATTCAAGGCTCACGATCCTATCATCATCATAAGCATTCTATAACTATTTCAAATAATAAACATACATTGTTCATTATACAAAAGTCTCAAAACATGGTCCCAAGGTCTCTAACCTTAACTTTAAATACACCATTTATAATACAAATAGTTTACTCAAGAAATTCCATTAGATAATAACTAATTTAACATTCATTCTAAAATTACTCCTCGGATCTTGCCTCGCCTCGTCCTTCGTGATTAGATCCTTCTAGCTTAATCGAAAAAATAGAGGTCATGATATAGCAAGAGTAAGCAACTAATTTGTTTCACAAGTTTATAAAGACAAAGGAGATATATCATGACTTAGAAAGAAATATTGCCTTCAATGTTCAACAATAATATAAGATTGTGAAGGAACATGAATTAATAATCAACAATTGAATATTCGATAATTGAATAACATGAATCGAGTGGTTTTGAATAACTATGAACATTTGCCAAGGTGCTCAAAGTGATTTAAATCGACCTTTTAATAAGTTTTGGTATTCAAGGATCACTTTTCATACCCCGTGATTTATGCATAAACACTTAATAATCCGACATCGATATCATGCCTTAATCAAATTTGTTCATTTTCACCAAGAGTTCTTACCATATCAATTAATAAGAACAGCTTATTTAAAATCCATTTGATTTAACAAATTTAGACATGCTTGATCTAGCCGATACAATTAGCATAGATCTATCCCATAAAAAGCTCATAAATGAAGAACTTTAATTTAATTCACGCTCAACGGCAAGAGAACGGAATTCAATCGCATAAAAGTGCTAATTTCAATAATTGACAAAGACGGAATAATCATCAATAATTATTCACTAATATGCTTTTGAAAATAATAACTCAAGTCGAAGTTAGAAACTTGCCTCGATCAGAGGTTACAGCCCATTTAAATAAATTTCTATCCACTATGTAGTTAAATTATCTTCCTTCGAGAGACCTATAATTAGTCTTTCAATTAGTCAATGATAACATCGATTATGTAATCACATAGATATCATACATTACAATAAGTTCTTATAAACATTATCATGTCTAGATAAGTTATTATTAACGACTACCTTTAATTCACATAATATTATTAACTTAGATAATATTAATTCACCTTCTAGTATTATTGGTTCACTAATAATACTTTTAAATCATTTACCAACATTTTATTCACTTACTAATATTATTAATCATTTAATAATATTTTATCCCTTTACTAATATTATTAATCATTTAATAATATTTTATTCACTTACTAATATTATTAATCATTTAATAATATTTTTATTTAATCTCTAATATTATTATTTAATAATAATACTCTAATCTAATATTTTTATTTACATAACAACATCATATTATAATATTATTAGTATTATAATAATATTCCAATGATTTATTAAATTAATAAACAATTTATTCTAATTGTTCATCCTTTAATAACCTCTTATTTAATATCCATAAAAGGTCATAAGTAATATTTATTATTATAAATTACCAAAATGCCCTAAGATAGTCATGATATAATATATTATGAGCATTCAAGCATAAAAATCATATTTTTCTCATTAAAGGCATCATTTAACTATTTATTTCCTTTTATTCATAACCTAATCATTTTTAGGAAAAATAGCAAACTGATTCCAAAAATTTTCAGCTTCTGGATTTTAACAGAATATGAACCAACAATGATCCTCTAATTTTTCTAGAATTTTAGAAAATGATTTACTATTTTTAAAGTGTCAAAACACTCGGATCTTGCTCTATTTTTCAAAAATTGAGTTTTACTCAGAAAAATCTGAAATTTTCAGGGTATGCTCTCTTAATATATATGAAGCTACTGTAAAAATTTTGGAATTTTCCAGTGTATACACAAAGTGAGATATTCGTAGGATAATATTTATGGAGTCCTTTACTAAATAGTCATTACGCACAATATATAACTCAAACGTGTCCGCTTCTTTTTTCCTACGCCAGTAGATAACTTCATAAGGTACCTCTGTAATATTTTTCCAGATTTTTACAAGACAAGGAACTAGCTGAAACAGCCTCATGAAAACAAGTCAAGAGCTGATTTTGGATTTTCAAGGCTTTAGCATATAAAGTGGACTGCTTTTGGGAAAAATAATCTTAAAGGTTCCAAAACATGCTAGATTTGTGATTCACCACTTGGGTTTACTAGATAACTCATGTATCTAGCACCCCCCTTCGACGGATCATAATTCCAAGTTGTAGAACTTGAGTTACACAAGATTTAGTGGAAGAAAACAAGAGTTTTCACCCTCGAGAACATATGCTCATTTTCTTCCTCTAAGTCTTTGATCTAACACTCAAGATACTTAGTTCCATGCATGATGGTATGTATAACTAGTGTATCTTGAGTAGTTGTACATAACCCCATCAAAACTCAAGCTATCAAAACAAGGTAAGAGAAGAAGATGAAGGTACATTATACCTCGACTTAGTGGCTACCTTCCTTGATTTTCCAAAGTAACTAATAAACTTAGGGGCATAAACCACTAGAACTCCTATAATTCTTCTTCCTATGGCTGAAATTCTCTTTCTTTTCTCTCTTTGAAGTTGGCTAGCTTTGGGAGCAAGAGGTAGAAGAAGAAGATGAAGAAGATGGAGAGAAATGAGATGTTGGAAGAATGAGAATGTGAATTCAAAATGTAATGGGCAATTCATTATTAATTCTCCCACAATCATTTTGTTGCCCATTAGGTAAAACACTTTGTTTATTACTTACCTTAGGTTAAACATGATTAAATGTGCATAATGGAGTGGCAACCAATGGGAGCCTTACAACATTGTCCCTTATGTTTATTCATGTCTACTAATGGACAAGCTAGATTAATTATTCCACTTAGGATCCTCATAATATCCACCATTTAGCTTTTATTTTAAATGCCCAATTTTGATTAATCAAATGTCTAGAATACCCCAATCAAGTGGGCTAAGTATTGATTACAATTTATTTTCCTTGGGCTTTCTTTTTAATTGATTTGGGCTAGATAAAAACATAGTCCAACAATTTTAATAATGTTACCCAATTTGATAATTTAGGGTTTTCATCTCCAATCATATGAAGTTTAATTACTTATACATATGATTTTATCTCATAACCTAATTAGATTTACAAGAATTAGGTTTAAAATTATTAGTCACTTGAAATACTAAGTTTACCCACTTAAGTTAGTATATGATAAAATACTAACTTTTTCGTGTTACCATAACCCTTAGGTTATTTAATATCCTTACCTAATGTATAATTAGGTCACAAGGCTTTCATTTTTAATGAAATCCATAAATGTATGTATCCATATATAATACAAAGTTTAAAAAAATGTACATACATACATGGTGACTTAAGATTCACTTATTATTACATCCTCCCCTTATAAGAATTCCGCCCCTAATTACATATAAGGTTACTCAAAAGGTGTGGGTAATTTTCTTATCCTTTCTTCAAGTTCCCACGTAGCTTTCTTCAAAGATTGTGGTTCCTCCAAAGAACTTTTTATGTAATGTATAACCTTATTTCGCAATTTCGCTCCTTTCTATCTAAAACTTCGATCGAATTTCCTCAGACGATAAATCTTTTTCGACCGAATTGGCTCGCACGATATCACATGCTTGTAATCAGCTTATATGGTCAGAAGATCGATTATACGAAACACATTATGAATATGTTCCAGTCAGAGGTAGAGCTACCTCAGACGCCACTTCGCCTATCTTCTTCAAGATCTCAAAAGGTCCAATAAATCTTTGACTCAAATTTTACCTTTCTTTCCAAACCTTATCTTTCCTTTCCAAGGAGATACTTTCAAAAATGCATGGCTTCCCACCTCAAAATCTCGCTCAAGCGATGTAAGTCTCAGATATACTTTTCTCGGGCGATCTTGAGTCGCTACCACGGCTCTAATCACCTTAATGGTCTCTACTACTCATCCGCATCAGCTCGTCCCAACAGCTGACGTTTCACCCACTTCATCCCAAAGATACTGCATGCGTTTCTACATTTCCTCCCATACAAAGGTTTCAGACGGACACAGATTCGATGTCAAGTGCAGTAGCTATTGTTGTATGCTAACTCTACCAATGGAAGATGATCCTCCCAACTACCCTTGAAGTCCATCACACAAGCTCGAAAGCATGTCTTCAAGTGTTTGAATCGCTCTTCACTTTGCCCATCTGGCTCATGGATGATACGCGTGCTCATCCGTAGTCACATTCCCCATTCTTTTTCAAGACTCTTCCGTAAGTTTGACGTGAAACGCGGATCCCTATCCGACACAATAGATAACCGCACGCCATGTCTCGATATAATTTCTTTGATGTATAGTTTGGCTACCGGGTCCAGCATTATACCGATCTTCGATCGGCAAAAGTGAGCCGATTTCAGAAGACGATCTACGATCACCCATATGGCATCGCGGTCCCTTTATGCTGCCGAAGTCCCACCACAAAATCCATCGTGATGTGCTCCCATTTCCACCGAATCTCTAAAGGTCAGAATAGTCCACTTGGCCGTTGATGTTTCGCTTTGACTTTCTCGACAAGTTAGACATTTACCGACACATTCTCGCAACATCTCTTCATGTTTGGCCACCAAAAGTGTCGACGTAAGTCTTGATACATTTTTGTGCTTCTCGGTGTATCGAGTACTCAGACATGTGCTTCTTGCGTAATCTCTTTCTTAGTTCTCGTATTAATCTGCAGATCCAAATTCGCCCTTCAAATCTTAGCAAAATCAAGGCCATCAATCTTGTATTTCAATTCATCCCTTCGCCTAACCGCTTTGATGTCGTCGTAATCTTCGCCCTTCTTCGAGCCTCTTTAACCTTATCTAATAAAGTAGGCTCACGCCGCCACAAAAAGAATAATTTCTCATCGACCGCTTGCATTACTTAACCTCTAAGTCAAGTCGCTCAAATCCTTCACCAATTCCTCTTGAATGGTTAACTTCAATAACTTCTCTCGCTTTTTTCTCGTCAGGCATCACCACTACATTTGCTTTTGTCTCGATGGTACATGTAATCTCACAATCATAATCCTTCGATCAATTTCTAGCCATCTACACGCTTCATATTTAGCTCCTTCGGGTGAAGATATACTTTAGACTCTTATGATCCAGATATATCTCACACTTTCTCCATACAAATAGTGCTCCAAATTTTCAAGGCAAAAACCATCATCGCCGCTTACTCTGTGTCATGAGTCTGATAACCCTTCTCATAGTCCTTAGTCGACGTGGAAGCGACGAATGACCTTGCCATGTCAGATCAAGACACGTACCAAGACCTGTGTGACGATCACTATACACTACAAATCCTCCCGTGTTGTCCCAGAAAGCCAACACAGTGCTCGATCGAGCCTCTTCTTCAATTCCATGAAACTCGTTTCACATTTTTCCGCCCAAACGAACTTCACCGCTTTCTAGTAAGGTTGGTCAATGGCGATGCTACCTTTGAAAAATCTTGGATGAATCTTCGATAAGATCCTCGCTAATCCCAAGAAACTCCTAATTTCGCTTGTCTTTGGTCGCTCCTCAGCTGATAACCGCTTTACTTTTGGCCGGATCTACCAAACACCATCTTTGTCGATAACGTGACCCAAAAATTGCACTCTCCGCAACTAAAATTCACACTGGAGAACTTTGCATACAACTTCTCCCTCCTTAACGCCTCCAACACTTTCCTTAGATGTTCAGCCAGGATCTTCCTCTCTCGCTCTCTAATATACCGTAATGTCGTCGATGAACACAACAACAAACTTATCCAAATATCGCTTAAACACTGCTCATCAAATCCATGAATGTCATTGGTGCATTAGTTAACCCAAAAGACATTACCGTAAACTCAAAGTGTCCATACCGAAGTTCAATGCCGCCTTTGAACATCCTCATGTCTCACCTTCGCTTGGTGATAACCACCCTCAAGTCAATTTTTGAAAAGTATTTTGCCCCCTTCAACCGATCAAACAAATCGTCGATCCCGGCAATGGGTATTTATTCTTAATGGTGACCTTGTTTAACTCTCAGTAGTCGATACATAAAGTCTTAATGACCCATCCTTCTTCTTTACTTAATAAGACCGGTGCTCCCCATGGTGATACGCTGGTCGAATGTATCCCTTTATCTAACAACTCTTGTAGTTGAACCATCGGCCTTTTCATTTTACAGAGCCATACGACACGGCGCTTTTGATACCGGTGATGTCCCCGTGCCAAATCGATAACAAACTCTATCTCTATCCGTGGCAATCCTTAATTTCATCCGGGAAAACGCCAACGAATTCCTTTATAATAGGTATTTGACCAGCCACCCTCGATTCTCATGGTATCCACAACGTGAGCCAAATAACCTATACAACCCTTCCTAAGCAACTTCCTTGCACAGATCATCGCCGACAACAAGATTGTTTTGGCGATTTATCGCCATAAAATACCACCTTCGACTTATTTGAGTCTTTAGGTGTACGACTTTTTTCTTACAACCAATGACCGCCCATGACTTGATAACCAATCCATCCCAAGGATTACATCAAACTCTCCAAGATTTAATTCCAGATCAAATCCACGTTAAGTTTAAAACCTCTTACATTAAGACAACAGCTCCTATAGATGTAGTCTATGTGGATAATTTCTTTGTTTGCTACTTCTACATTCATGGGTGTTCTAATAGTTCATGAGGTAAACTTAATCTTTGAGCAAATTCATCGATACAAAAGAACATGAAGCTCCTTAATCTAATAACACATGTGCATTTATATCATTGATCTAATTATACCGACACCACCTCCCCGGATGCCACACAAGATTCTTGACCGCCATATTGAATGTCCGTGGTTGCTGGGTTTGTTTGGGTCAATGGGTCCTCCCATCGGTTGTTTGTGTTATCGCTTCGCCGCCATTTCCGCCATCCATGCTTTTCTTTTCTGGGCAATCCTTGATCCGATGTCCCACTTCACCACAATTAAAGCAACCTCCTTTCTTCACCTTAGTACAATTGGGTGAGGTATGCCCTTCTTGCCCACATGTATAATATATCATTTTTCCTTTCCAAAGACTTCGAGTGACCCTTTCCACAGCTCCCACACACCGACTTCTTTTTGTTGCACGCGCTCTGCTCGCGATCTCCGCATTACTACCCCCACCGCTTCCATTTCCGCTTATTATTGTTACTACCGCCATCGCCGACATTTTGATTCCCACCTTCCGATTTCTTCTTATTCTTCTCTCCGATCAGATCTCGAGACCGCTTCGCTTCCTCCTTCCGCTTATAAGAGCTTTTTCCAACAGAGTTGAGAATGATGCGATTTGTAAAACCGCTACCTTACTATAAATCCACCGCTTTAGTCCATTTTCAAACCTTCTCGCTTCTCGCCTCTCGTGTCCACCGATGTGGAGCTTAACCGCCAATTCATTCAATTTCGCAGAGATACCGACATCGATATATTCTCCTCGTTTCAGCCCAAGAACTTGATCTCCATTCTTGCTTGAACACTCTCGTGGAAGTAGTTCTCAAGAACAACTTTTGAATGCTTCCAAGTCACGATTCCAGCTCCCGCTTTGTTTCGTTGGCATCCCACCAATAGCTAGCCTCCCCCTTCATTAAGTAGTAGTAGCAAAATGGTCTTTCGTTTCTTCCGCTACTCTAGCAATAACGAAGGCCTTCTCAATCTCCTTTACCCACATTTGGGCTTCTATCGGGTCTCGTTGTTCCTCCTCAACTCTCGCGGTCCCACCGCCAAGTCCTTAAAGTTTACTATTTGGTGTGCTCGCTCGATTTTCGCAGTTGAGCTTGATTCTCATGGCTTCAACCATCATGTTAATAAAATCTTGCATTGGGTTTTGTTGAGATCCCACGCATTATTAATCGACTCTTCAATATCTTGGTTCTCGAGTCCACGCCTCGCCGCCATTATCTAGTGAAACAAAAATTCTAACACGCTATTTTGATTTATTATCATATGATTACTTAGTATGTAATACGCTATTTATTTAAACAATCGATGATCATTATGTGAGAGTTTTAAGTTACCGAGATTTCAAAGTCTTTCTCCCCGCTTAGTGGGTTAAGTTTGTTTTAAAGAACATTTTCCAAATCACCATCGATTCACATAATATTAAATAGAAAATTTACTATTTAAAATTTTCTAACACATATCATAATAATATCGTGATTTATATTCATACACCAATCTTCAAAATGACTTACACGATTAATACAGTATATTTTATAAATGCTACTATCCCATTTTAACACAAAAGATGGATTAACTCATAATGATACCTCCCTACAAACACAATTAGGGAAAGTACATAACCATTTACTACCTCACACCCGCCGAGGTTTACATCAACATAAAACCTTATTACACAACAACAAAAAGTACTAATGCATCTATCTACAATCGGGCCATCACATCATCACCATCGGTGGCCCCGCCAGTCACCCAGACAGCTCCTAGGGAAGAAACCATCGCAGATTCCCACGCCGAATCGGATCGACTAGACTCTCCTATCTCAGAGTGGACCCTCCTAGTCTCTCTCTACCGGGCCCTCATACAGATCAAGGGCCACCCTAAAGTTTCTACTCCGACCTTTACTACCAAGTAGCTCGATCTTTAATTGGCCCACCACCATCCGACTCATGGAGTGCCTCTTCCACCAAGATCTTATCGGCAATTTCTACGCTAAACTCAAATTTCAGATCTCCAGATGCTTCATGCTCAACTCTCCAAACTTTGCCTTTTCATTCTCTAGTTGTACCTCAAGATTCCACTTGCAATCTGGACTCATCAAATTTTTCCTTCGCTCGACTTTCTCCATCCTGGCTTGATGAGCCTCATCCTTGTATTGTTCTTCAAGAAATTGAGGTGTGGTTTTCATTTCTAATTCCTCCACTCGCCTTCTAATCGATCGATTCTCCTCAACAAGTCCCTAACCGGAGGACCATGAGGGACATCTTGGGTGGCCTCATGCTCAATGGGTTCTCGCTCAATCGAGTAACTACCTCGGCGCCACGACATCCTACAAACACCATAAAGTCAACGTCAAGATTCACAATAAAATATATTCATTGATGAAATGAAATAATATTTTATTAAGTACAACACAAACTTGATGAATTTCCATAATCCATCTCCTAACATACTCCATAAGAGTTTTCTACTAAGGTTATAACCTAGGTTTCAGATTCCTAATGTTTATAACCCATGCCTTTGATACCAACCTCATGACGCCCCCAAATCCGTGTTCTCTAACCTCGTATTCAAAGGCTCACGATCCTATCATCATCATAAGCATTCTATAACTATTTCAAATAATAAACATACATTGTTCATTATACAAAAGTCTCAAAACATGGTCCCAAGGTCTCTAACCTTAACTTTAAATACACCATTTATAATACAAATAGTTTACTCAAGAAATTCCATTAGATAATAACTAATTTAACATTCATTCTAAAATTACCCCGGATCTTGCCCTTGCCCTTGTCCTTCGTCAGATTAGATCCTTCTGCTTAATCGAAAATAGAGGTCATGATATAGCAAGAGTAAGCAACTAATTTGCTTCACAAGTTTATAAAGACAAAGGAGATATATCATGACTTAGAAAGAAATATTGCCTTCAATGTTCAACAATAATATAAGATTGTGAAGGAACATGAATTAATAATCAACAATTGAATATTCGATAATTGAATAATATGAATCGAGTGGTTTTGAATAACCATGAACATTTGCCAAGGTGCTCAAAGTGATTTAAATCGACCTTTTAATAAGTTTTGGTATTCAAGGATCACCTTTCATACCCCGTGATTTATGCATAAACACTTAATAATCCGACATCGATATCATGCCTTAATCAAATTTGTTCATTTTCACCAAGAGTTCTTACCATATCAATTAATAAGAACAGCTTATTTAAAATCCATTTGATTTAACAAATTTAGACATGCTTGATCTAATCGATACAATTAGCATAGATCTATCCCATAAACAGCTCATAAATGAAGAACTTTAATTTAATTCACAGCTCAACGGCAAGAGAACTGGAATTCAATCGCACAAAGTGCGTAATTTCAATAATCAATAAAGACGGAATAATCATCAATAATTATTCACTAATATGCTTTTGAAAATAATAACTCAAGTCGAAGTTTAGAAACTTGCCTCGATCGAGGTTACAGCCATTTAAATAAATTTCTATCCACTATGTAGTTAAATTATCTTCCTTCGAGAGACCTATAATTAGTCTTTCAATTAGTCATCAGATAACATCGATTATGTAATCACATAGATATCATACATTACAATAAGTTCTTATAAACATTATCATGTCTAGATAAGGTTATTAATTTATTAATTAACCTTTACCTTTAATTCACATAATATTATTAACTTAGATAATATTAATTCACCTTCTAGTATTATTGGTTCACTAATAATACTTTTAAATCATTTACCAACATTTTATTCACTTACTAATATTATTAATCATTTAATAATATTTTATCCCTTTACTAATATTATTAATCATTTAATAATATTTTATTCACTTACTAATATTATTAATCATTTAATAATATTTTATTTAATCTCTAATATTATTATTTAATAATAATACTCTAATCTAATATTTTTATTTACATAACAACATCATATTATAATATTATTAGTATTATAATAATATTCCAATGATTTATTAAATTAATAAACAATTTATTCTAATTGTTCATCCTTTAATAACCTCTTATTTAATATCCATAAAAGGTCATAAGTAATATTTATTATTATAAATTACCAAAATGCCCTAAGATAGTCATGATATAATATATTATGAGCATTCAAGCATAAAAATCATATTTTTCTCATTAAAGGCATCATTTAACTATTTATTTCTTTTATTCATAACCTAATCATTTTTAGGAAAAATAGCAAACTGATTCCAAAAATTTCAGCTTCTGGATTTTAACAGAATATGAACCAACAATGATCCTCTAATTTTTCTAGAATTTTAGAAAATGATTTACTATTTTTAAAGTGTCCAAAACACTCGGATCTTGCTCTATTTTTCATAAATTGAGTTTTACTCAGAAAAATCTGAAATTTTCAGGGTATGCTCTCTTAACATATATGAAGCTACTGTAAAATTTTGGAATTTTCCAGTGTATACACAGTGAGATATTCGTAGGATAATATTTATGGAGTCCTTTACTAAATAGTCATTACGCAAGACAATATATAACTCAAACGTGTCCGTTTTTTTTTTCCTACGCTGTAGATAACTTCATAAGGTACCTCTGTAATATTTTTCCAGATTTTACAAGACAAGGAACTAGCCGAAACAGCCTCATGAAAAAACAAGTCAGTAGCTGATTTTGGATTTCAAAGCTTTTAGCATATAAAGTGGACTGTTTTGGGAAAAATAATCTTAAAGGTTTCAAAACATGCTAGATTTGTGATCTACCACTTGGGTTTACTAGATAACTCATGTATCTAGCACCCCTTCGACGGATCATAATTCCAAGTTGTAGAACTTGAGTTACACAAGATTTAGTGGAAGAAAAACAAGAGTTTTCACCCTTGGAGAACATATGCTCATTTTCTTCCTCTAAGTCTTTGATCTAACACTCAAGATACTTAGTTCCATGCATGATGGTATGTATAACTAGTGTATCTTGAGTAGTTGTACATAACCCCATCAAAACTCAAGCTATCAAAACAAGGTAAGAGAAGAAGATGAAGGTACATTATACCTTGACTTAGTGGCTACCTTCCTTGATTTTCCAAAGTAACTAATAAACTTAGGGGCATAAACCACTAGAACTCCTATAATTCTTCTTCCTATGGCTGAAATTTCTCTTTTTTTCTCTTTGAAGTTGGCTAGCTTGGGAGCAAGAGGAAGAAGAAGAAGATGAAGAAGATGGAGAGAAAATGAGATGTTGGAAGAATGAAATGTGAATTCAAAATGTAATGGGCAATTCATTATTAATTCTCCCACAATCATTTTATTGCCCATTAGGTAAAACACTTTGTTTATTACTTACCTTAGGTTAAACATGATTAAATGTGCATAATGGAGTGGCAACCAATGGGAGCCTTACAACATTGTCCTTATGTTTATTCATGTCTACTAATGGACAAGCTAGATTAATTATTCCACTTAGGATCCTCATAATATCCACCATTTAGCTTTTTATTTTAAATGCCCAATTTTGATTAATCAAATGTCTAGAATACCCCCAATCAAGTGGGCTAAGTATTGATTACAATTTATTTTCCTTGGGGCTTTTCTTTTTAATTGATTTGGGCTAGATAAAAAACATAGTCCAACAATTTTAATAATGTTACCCAATTTGATAATTTAGGTTTTCATCTCCAATCATATGAAGTTTAATTACTTATACATATGATTTTATCTCATAACCTAATTAGATTTACAAGAATTAGGTTTAAAATTATTAGTCACTTGAAATACTAAGTTTACCCACTTAAGTTAGTATACGATAAAATACTAACTTTTTCGTGTTACCATAACCCTTAGGTTATTTAATATCCTTACCTAATGTATAATTAGGTCACAAGGCTTTCATTTTTAATGAAATCCATAAATGTATGTATCCATATATAATACAAAGTTTAAAAAAAATGTACATACATACATGGTGACTTAAGATTCACTTGTACATACCCATGATAAAAACCATTAGCTTTCAAGTTAAGTCCATACATAATTTAGGCCACACTGCAAATGCCCCAAGTGGATCCAAACCTCACCAAAGATAATATAAAAAATGCCTCATCGCACAATTTTGGAAAGAAAAACCAAAATGAACAATCTTTGAAACGCTAGGAGCTGGACAGAATATAGAATCGAACTCTATATGCCAGAATATAGAATCGAACTCTGAACAATCTTTAGTAATTGGTTTTAGCAGGAAACAACACCAGTAATATGCCAGAAAAAAAAATCAGCTTATATCCATTTCCGGTTCCCGAACTCTCCGCGCCTAGTCCCAAGAAACAAATGCCTAATAATGATCCAGAAAAAAATGGGTATATTCAAACTAAGCTCAAATTAAGCATATCAGTAAACCAAAGAAAAGGGTAATAAAATTTCATTCTGAAAATCATGGAAAATCGCATATCAAAGCAATATCACCAAAATATGCTAAAAATCAACTCAGTAAAAATGTAAAAAAGGATAAAACCTTTCTTGTTTGGTATTGAGTTCTTTGGAGTGACTTTTTTCATTCATGGTCGATCGGTTGCACTTCAAACTTTTTTGTTCTCTAATAGTATCGAGTTCAGAGAGGAATAGAGATTGGGCTAAAAAATAAGCGATCGTGTGTATGCTACTACCGCCATTATCGCAGACCCATGATTCGCTACGCGTACGGGGAGGAGTAGAAGAGAGAGATGACTGCGACTTGTGGTGTTTGCTTCGTTCTCTCTCTTCAAATTTTCTTCTGCTACTTTGTTTATGCTCTGTCTGGTACATTAGGAGCAGGGTATGAGATTTAGGGTTGGGTATGAAAGATTTGGGGCTGAAATTAGGGCTGTGTATTGGGTATAAGAGATTTAAGCGAGTTTTGAGAGATCGAGTTGTTTGGGGGAATTTGGGGGAATGAGAGAGAGCTTTGTGTGTGGTAGAAGAGAGAGATGCAAGGTTTGAAATTTGAATAAGCGAGAGAGAGAGCTGATGACGTAAACTTGGATGGGATGTTTATCTATTTTCTCTCTCTGCACTCTTTAATATTATAGATTTGTCTGTCATTTTCGCAAAGGTTTTATGGAAATTCATCCGCAAATCGTCATAACTTACAGACACAAAGGGTGATTAGCCCGATATGCCCTGTACTGGCCAAGTACTGATTTTATCTGTTTCTCTTCACTACCATAGGCACAAAATTCTACCTCAGTCTTATTGCATTCCGCACCACAACAATTTGGTTCAGGAAAATTCTTTCAATGAACACTTAGAGTTTTTCATAACATTAGTCTAGCTGAATCAAATAGCATAGACTTATATCAATAATTCAATTCAATCGAATTATTTAAGTGTAGCCAAACCCCGTTGGCAAATTAAAAAATTTTTGAAAATATTTTCGAGAATGACGTCATGATGTCGTACTGTATTAACAGTCCGTTTGAGGATGCCGTCATTGTATGACTTTGTCATAACATATCATACAATAGTGGAATAACGATTTTAGATCAAATTCACACTAGTATTCTCAGATTTATAACTCCATCAAATTTTATCATCTCTCGCACTAAAGTTATATGGTACATGAGTGATAAATAAAATAAATTTTGATATTTCAAATCATTTACGTCCAGCTGAAATAAGTAGCATAGACTATACTTTAAACCGTTTCAAAAATGATTACAAGTCTACACTCTTTTTTTTTCAAAAGCATATAGTGCTTATTTAGCTTGATGTCAAAATATCGAATTCTAGCATAGCTAGGAGTTTTGGAAAACTTATGTCTCCGCTAATAATCATTTGCTTAACAATCTATCTATTCCTATAGTCTTTAATACTCCATTTACACACAACTATACCTAGATCGTCAAACCACACTTATGAGTCCATAAATTGCCACAATCATATGAGTTTTAGAACTTATCCTAGTCTGACCTTTGGCGTCCGTTCGCTGAGGGGTTCATAAACATTTCATATAACTATGAATCAAGTATGTCACATAAGTATGAGTTTTAAGAACTAGTACTTAACCTTATACCATCTACCTATGGCATATCTATCCGTTATACACATGAGAAAGGAATTACCCTCTTAACATTCATATATCAAATAGCGCGACACAAACATTTCAATGATTATCATTATCAGAACTAAGTAGTTTTTACACCAAGTATAATTCCCCGCCCACACAAGGAATCATACAACTCAGCTGCTGACACGAGTCCTCAATTGAAATCCCCACCTAATCTTAACTCCCTTCTCAATACGAATTTCATTCAACTTGTATTCATATATCATGATTGAAAGAGTCTGAATAATAAGCTGGCTATAATTCAACAATATAATTGTGAACTAGCAGGAACAAATTTATGACTGAATAAGTATTATACATGAACAAATATATCTGAACCAACTGGTAATGAAGGTGATCAGCCTTTTATACCTGACTTATACATGCAATATGTACAGAGTACAATTCATGGCAACCAGGAATGATTAACCTTAAGCATATCTGAATGAAACAACTCTTAATAGAGTTAAGTAAAATAAACTTACTGAGCGAATCATTGATTCACAGCACGTTAATTTATATCGCTTTATCCGAAGACCTAATATCAGTAATATAGATCTCCAATATTAGAATAATATCATCACAATATAATACTATAAGATATATATACATAGAATAACCTAAACACATAGCACATAACCCTATCAATCTATTAAACACATAAAACTTAGTATCAGGTCAAACTATTTCAGTCTGACTTGAAACTGACAAAAAAATTCTAACATCCCGACGGTCTAGTCGAACAATTCACGAGTTTAAGTTTAATTAAACTCTGCCTAACACTAAACAATTATCTTAAATAATTTTCTAAGCAGTCAAAATAATTTTCATAGACTTATAATAATTTTTTAAATAATTGTTACTATTTATCTTGATTTTTCAATCATTAATAACGTATTTAAATGAATTAAATACCACATAATTCTATTATCATTAATATTTATTTATTATCAAATATTAATGAAATACATGTCATAATATTATAATATATTTATAATATCATAAAGTATTTTTAATACTTTAAAATCACCTTTATATGATTTTTAAACAATTAAATTCATTATCCGATAATTGCTATTAATATTAAAATATTAATATTTTCATGACAAAATATCAAAAGTTATATTTTATAACTTAAAATATTTCTATAATACTTAAATCATTTTTATATAATTTATAAATCATTAATTTATTTTTCTATAATTTATTTAATATATTTATTAAATAAACTAATTATCATTAATATTGTTTAATTAATGAATTTCATCACAAAATATTAAAAGTTACTTGAAAATAACTTAAAATATTTCATTATACCATAATATTATTTTTCATGATTTTTCATGTATTTAAATCATTTTTAAATCATTTATTTAATATTATAATTAAATAAACTAAATACCACTTATATTCCAAAATATTAAATATTTATGAAATATACTCTAAATAATTAAAAACTATTTTTCAGACTTTAAAATAATTTTTTAAAATTTATTAAGTATTTTTAATAATTAAAATCTATTATTTTTTCTATTTATTTCATTAAAATAATCATTTTCAGAAAATAATAATTAATTTCTGAAATGAAGTGTCGTTATAGGGGCCTTAGGTGACGAATCTGTCGCTAATTGTGTTCTTGAGGTGTTCTTGAGCTGCCCAAAAACGCATGTCAGAAAGCAAGGTGCCTTGTTTGACCGTTAATCTATCCGGAATTCCTGTCGATTTCTGGGCTTGTGATTTAGTTAGGATTGTAGTACTAGTGTTATACTTCAATCACCAACCGGTTTCATAGTAATTACATCATCAGATCAGGGAGATCAAAGCCTCCAAAAAATCTGACAACGATGTTCTTCATTTCTGGGTTTTCCAGAAAATGAAGAACAGTCGTATGTGCTATATTTATCTCCTTAGATCGTGCGATCTAAATCTGTTTTGGGGAATCTACGAGTTCAGGATTGTAGTCCATATGTCAAGGTACAAGAACATGCTATCATTTCATTCTAACATCATAACACATGCAAGATCCATGCTAGTCAAATCATGTCAGAAATTTAGCTCATAAAGAATCTGGGTTTTTCAGAAATGCAACCCAGTCAGTTGGTCAACACTAGTTTGACTGTGATTTTCTTCCATTCCAGTTATGACCTAAGTGATCTGGTGACTTTAATATGTAGTATATATACCAGACTACAACAAACAAACAATAACTTGACTAATAGACTAACACACAGCACGATCTATGGCCTGCTAAATGTTGTCAGACGACTGCTGGGAAATCTGGGTTGCCCAGAAACCCTTTTTCATGTTTGGTCAATACATTTGACTGCATATAGCAAAAGATCTAGATATGTTTTGATACTGTTTTCAGTTTGAGATCATAGCCTACATATCCGAGAATAGATCCATAACGTAAAACACCACAAACAAAAAATATAGAAGGATCTAAAGCGCCCGACATTTGCTTGTCGGACAACACATGAAGGTTCAAGAATCACACTAAAAACTTGATTTTTGTACATCTACATGATATGGATCCATGATCCAAACAACCTGCATCACTTATAGACACCCTAATACACAACTTTAACCAATAAATTACAACATATAACATCGATCGTATGATTTCTAAAATTAGGTTCTATACCATTTTGAGCTTTGATCTTGGATTGACCCGAATTTGAATCTGTTATTGGATTGCTAGAGCTTGATCATGGTTTGTTTTCTCACACTCTCTTACTCTAAGATCCGAAAATATAGAGAGAGAGAAGGGACTTGGACAAAATGAAAAATAAAGAGGTCTTTTCTCTCTATTAATCTATTTATTTGATGGCATGATGCTAGGGTCTTGCAAAATTTCGACTGATGTAGCTTTTATATAAGTCACATGGCTGATCTAAGTTGGTCACCAACCCCATATATTGGCAAGATTGCAAGCAACCTTATTAAAAATGCACTAAAGGCAAAAATGTCATTTGGAATTTTATTTTAATGGCATAATGGACATTGTCCCAAACCCTTAGGGTTTAGGGTTTAGGGTTTGGGTTAGGGTTTGGGTTAGGGTTTAGGGTTTGGACCAATTTAGGGTTTAACCCTTAATTTGAAATTTAATTTTTAAGATTTCCAAATTTCGGTTTTAAAAATCGAAAATTAATATTTCTAAATTATAATTAGAATTTTCTAATTATATTAAAATTCCTTAATCATACTTTAAATCTTACTAATTAGGATTAGTATTTCCTAATTAAAATTACTAATTTAGCAATTAGGGTCAAAATGGTCATTAGGGTTTATAACCCACAATTAGGGTTTCTAATAGAAAAATAATTTTCCTAAATTAAAAATTAAATTTCATAATTAGATTAGGGTTTTCTAATTACTCATATCTTGAAAATTAGGATTAATATTTCCTAATTAACATTAAAAGTATTAAATAAACACTTTCGTTTTTCCTAATTATAAATTAGGGTTTCAAATCCCGAAGTTAGGGTTTTCTAAATTTGAAATTAGGGTTTGCTAATTAATTAAGCTTTACCTTAATTAATATATTAATTAATAGCACTTAAGCAATATAATAATCATTTAAATTCCTGGATTAGGGTTTCATGCACCGAATTAGGGTTTCGGATTCCCGGAGTTGAAATTAGGGTTTCAGAACCGGTTTCTAGGGTTTCTTATAATTCATTAGGGTTTTCTAAACGGACGTTGATGGTCTTAATATATACTTAGGGTTTGTTACAGATATCATTTATCTGGTCAACCCTTGACCCTTAACCACATACTGTACACATACATAACCATATTCACAGAACATATTCACGTATTCCTTAATCCTAAATAATTCACCTAAATCCTTCGCAGAATTTTGAAATCCTCAAAATTCCTTTTTAAAAATATCAAACGCATATATTTATTTTCTGTCTAGGTTCTAATGTTGAACCTTAAATCAATTAATAAAAATTTTAAAATTTTTCTAAATTCTCGGGTTGTCACATTCACCCCTTCTTCTAAAAATTTCGTCCCCAAAATTTACCTTACACCATACACCATACACCATACATACACAGCATCACATGCTAATCAATACACCACTCACAAGAGTAAAAATTTTCAAATTTTTGCTGAGGAGTTATATAGACTATTTGTCTGTCATTTTCGCAAAGGTTTTATGGAAATTCATCCGCAAACCGTCATAACTTACAGACACAAAGGGTGATTAGCCCGATATGCCTGCAGATCGCCAAGTATCTTCGATTTTATATGTTTTTCTTCATCGCCATAGGCACAAAATTCTACCTCGCCTTTTATTGGATTCCGCATCACAACAATTTGGTTCGGAAAATTCTTTCAATGAACACTTAGAGTTTTTCATAACATTAGTCTAAATTGAATCGAATAAGATAGACTCATATCAATAATTCAATTCAATCGAATTATTTAAGTGTAGCCAAACCTCGTTGGCAAATTAAAAAAATTTGAAAATATTTTGAGAATGATTGCCATGATGTCGCATCAGTATTAATAAAATCGCTTGAGGATGCCGTCATTGTATAACTTTGTCATAACACATCATACAATAGTGGAATAATGATTTTAGATCAAATTCACACTAGTATTCCTGTATTTACAACTCCATCAAATTTTTATCATCTCTGCACCAGGTTATATGGTACATAAGTGATAAATAAAATAAATTTTGATATTTCAAATCATTTACGTCCAGCTGAAATAAGTAGCATAGACTATACTTTAAACCGTTTCAAAAATGTTTACGAGTCTACACTCTTTTTTTTTCAAAAGCACATAGTGCGTATCTAGCTTGTTGTCAAAATTTTAAATTCTAGCATAGCTAGGAGTTTTGGAAAACTTATGTCTCTGCTAATAATCATTTGCTTAACAATCTATCTATTCCTATAGTCTTTAATACTCCATTTACACACAACTATACCTAGTTCGTCAAACCACACTTATGAGTCCATAAATTGCCACAATCATATGAGTTTAAGAACTTATCCTAGTCTGAACTTTGGCGTCCGTTCGCTGAGGGGTTCATAAACATTTCATATAACTATGAATCAAGTATGTCACATAAGTATGAGTTTTAAGAACTCGTACTTAACCTTATATCATCTACATATGGCCTATCTATCTGTTATACACATGAGAAAGGAATTACCCTCTTAACATGCATATATCAAATAGCGCGACACAAACATTTCAATGATTATCATTGTCAGAACTAAGTAGTTTTTACACCAAGTACAATTCCCCGCCCACACAAGGAATCATACAACTCAGCTGCTGACACGAGTCCTCAATTGAAATCCCCACCGAATCTTAACTCCCTTCTCAATACGAATTTCATTCAACTTGTATTCATAATCCTTTCTTGAATCTGTACCAATTCATAGTACAACTGACACCCAACAATCTTGCTGTAAACTTTTCAATCATTATATTGATTCTTTCCATACTATAACCTTATCCGATCACGGGGTGATCTCATCGTATATATTACGATTCATTTCTATACTATGATCGTTTTGTTTTACGATCTTCTATCATTGTACTTTCAGTCTTTTAGACTCGATCTATTCATCATTATTGTTCAACTTTATTATCAGAGTTAGGGAACTCCGTATCTTTATACTCGCCGAGATTCATCTTTGAATCCTACCGACCAACTAACTCTATGTGAGTTAGTACTTATCCTAATCACTGCGGTTATTGGTCTCACGTATTCCTACCTAAGCTTCATAACCAACAGCTTTGATACCAACTGTGAGGGCCCCGAATCCGAGGTCCCAAATCACCGCGGATCCGGTTCGATCATTCTATACAACTATTACTATTTGCGGAAGATATAAACATAAATTATTTATACAATACATTACACACTATTTCCCAAGGTCGAGTAACCTTAACTTAATACACAAATCATAACTTATTTCACACATAACATTATTATTATACAACTAGTACAAATCAGCTGCACATTTTATCCCAAGCTGAACTTGGCATTATTCTTTTCCTGTATCCAAACGCATTCGCCTTATCTGCAATGTTTTATCATGATATAGCAAGAGTGAGCGTGAAAGTTGCCCAGCAAGTTGAAGTTCAATAATTTAACAATATATCATGATTGAAAGAGTCTGAATAATAAGCTGGCTATAATTCAACAATATAATTATGAACTAGCAGGAACAAATTTATGACTGAACAAGTATTATACATGAACAAATATATCTGAACCAACTGGTAATGAAGGTAATCAGCCTTTCATACCTGACTTATACATGCAATATGTACAGAGTACAATTCATGGAAACCAGCAATGATTAACCTTAAGCATATCTGAATGAAACAACTCTTAATAGTGTTAAGTAAAAATAAACTTGCCTGAACCGTTAATTACCGCTACGCAATTTATATCGCTTTATCCGAAGACCTAATATTAGTAATATAGATCTCCAATATTAGAATAATATCATCATAATATAATACTATAAGATATATATATATATATATATATATATATATATATATATATATATATACACATACATAGAATAACCTAAACACATAGCACATAACCCTATCAGTCTATTAAACACATAAAACTTAGTATCAGGTCAAACTATTTCAGTTTGACTTGAAACTGACAAAAAAATTCTAACGTCCCGACGGTCTAGTCGGATAATTCATGAGTTTAAGTTCAATTAAACTCTGCCTAACACTAAAATATTGTCTTAAATAATTTTCTAAGCAGTCAAAATAATTTTCATAGACTTATAATAATTTTTTAAATAATTGTTACTATTTATCTTGATTTTTCAATCATTAATAACGTATTTAAATGAATTAAATACCACATAATTCTATTATCATTAATATTTATTTATTATCAAATATTAATGAAATACATGTCATAATATTATAATATATTTATAATATCATAAAGTATTTTTAATACTTTAAAATCACCTTTATATGATTTTTAAACAATTAAATAAATTATCCGATAATTGCTATTAATATTAAAATATTAATATTTTCATGACAAAATATCAAAAGTTATATTTTATAACTTAAAATATTTTTATAATACTTAAATCATTTTTATATGATTTATAAATCATTAATTCCATTTTTTCATAATTTATTTAATATATTTATTAAATAAACTAATTATCATTAATATTGTTTAATTAATGAATTTCATCACAAAATATTAAAAGTTATTGAAAATAACTTCAAATATTTTATTATACCATAATATTATTTTCATGATTTTTCATGTATTTAAATCATTTTAAATCATTTATTTAATATTATAATTAAATAAATTAAATACCATTTATATTCCAAAAATATTAAATATTTATGAAATATATTCTAAATAATAAAAACTATTTTTAGTTTTAAAATAATTTTTTGGAATTTATTAAGTATTTTTAATAATTAAAATCTATTTTTTTCTATTTATTTAATTAAAATAATCATTTTCGGAAAATAATAATTAATTTCCGAAATTAAGTGTCACTATAGGGGCCTTAGGTGACGAATCCATCGCTAATGGTGTTCTTGAGGTGTTCTTGAGCTGCCCAAAAACGCATGTCAGAAAGCAAGGTGCCTTGTTTGACCGTTAATCGATCCGGGTTCCTGTCGATTTCTGGGCTTGTGATTTAGTTAGGATTGTAGTACTAGAATTATACTTCAATCACCAACCGGTTTCATAGCAATTACATCATCAGATCAGGGAGATCAAAGCCTCCAAAAACTCTGAAAACGATGTTCTTCATTTCTGGATTTTCCAGAAAATGAAGAACAGTTGTAGGTGTTATATTTATCTCCTTAGATCGTGCGATCTAAATCTGTTTTGGGGAATCTACGAGTTCAGGATTGTAGTCCATATGTCAAGGTACAAGAACATGCTATCATTTCAGTCTAGCATCATAACACATGCAAGATCCATGCTAGTCAAATCATGTCGGAAATTTTGCTCATGAAGAATCTGGGTTTTCTTGAAATGAAACCCAGTCAGTTGCTCAACGCTAGTTTGACTGTGTTTATCTTCCATTCCAGTTATGACCTAAGTGATCTGGTGACTTTAATATGTAGTATATATACCAGACTACAACAAACAAACAATAACTTGACTAATAGACTAACACACAGCACGATCTATGGCCTGCTAAATGTTGTCAGACGACTGCTGGGAAATCTGGGTTGCCCAGACACCCTTTTTCGTGCTTGGTCAACGCAGTTTGACTCCATATAGCAAAAGATCTAGACATGTTTTGACACTGTTTTCAGTTTGAGATCATAGCCTACATATCCGAGAATAGATCCATAACGTAAAACACCACAAACAAAAAATATAGAATGATCTAAAGCGTCTGACATTTGCTTGTCAGAAAACACATGAAGGTTCAAGAACAGTTACTAAAAACTTGATTTTTGTACATCTACATGATATGGATCCATGATCCAACAACCCAGATCACTTATAGACACCCTAATACACAACTTTAACCAATAAATTACAACATATAACATCAGATCGTATGATTTCTAAAAATTAGGGTTCCATACCATTTTGAGCTTTGATCTTGGATTCCGACCCTTGAATCTGTTATTGGATTGCTAGAGCTTGATCATGGCTTGTTTTCTCACACTCTCTCACTCTAAGATCCGAAAATATAGAGAAAGAAGGGACTTGGACAAAATGAAAAATAAAGAGGTCTTTTCTCTCTATTAATCTATTTATTTGATGGCATGATGCTAGGGTCTTGCAAAATTTTGGCTGATGTAGCTTTTATTTAAGTCACATGGCTGATCTAAGTTGGTCACCAACCCCATATATCGGGCAAGATTGTGCCAAACCTTATTAATAATGCACTAAGGGAAAAAATGTCATTTGGAATTTTATTTTAATGGCATAATGGGCATTGTCCCAAACCCTTAGGGTTTAGGGTTTGGGTTAGGGTTTGGACCAATTTAGGGTTTATGGTTTAACCCTTAATTTGAAATTTAATTTCTAAGATTTCTGAATTTCGGTTTTAAAAATCGAAAATTAATATTTCTAAATTATAACTATAATTTTCTAATTATATTAAAATTCCTTAATCATACTTTAAATATTACTAATTAGGATTAGTATTTCCTAATTAAAATTGCTAATTTAGCAATTAGGGTCAAAATGGTCATTAGGGTTTATAACCCACAATTAGGGTTTCTAATAGAAAATAATTTTCCTAAATTTAAATTTAAATTTCTTAATTAGATTAGGGTTTTCTAATTACTCATATCTTGAAAATTAGGATTAATATTTCCTAATTAACATTAAAAGTATTAAATTAACACTTTCGTTTTCCCTAATTATAAATTAGGGTTTCAAATCCTGAAGTTAGGGTTTTCTAAATTTTTAAATTAGGGTTTGCTAATTAATTAAGCTTTACCCTAATTAATATATTATTTAACAGCACTTGAGCAATATAATAATCATTTAATTTCCTAGATTGGGGTTTCATGCACCGAATTAGGGTTTCGGATTCCCATAACTGAAATTAGGGTTTCAGAAACGATTTTTAGGGTTTCTTATAATTCGTTAGGGTTTTCTAACCGAACGTTGACGTTCTTAATATATACTTAGGGTTTGTTACAGATATCATTTATCTGGTCAACCCTTGACCCTTAACCACATACTGTACACATACATAACCATATTCACAGAACATATTCACGTATTCCTTAATCCTGAATAATTCACCTAAATCCTTCACAGAATTTTGAAATCCTCAAAATTCCTTTTTTAAAATATCAAACGCATACACTTATTTTCTGTCTAGGTTCTAATGTTGAACCTTAAATCAATTAATAAAAATTTTAAAAATTTCCTAAATTCTCGGGTTGTCACATTAACTGACCACCACTCTGCGCTCAGTTCTTTTATAAAATTAATATGTCTTCTTTTATTTTGATCAAGTCTTTTATTTTCTAAGTCTGGCAAAGCAAATCACAAAGAGAGATTGAGAAATTGTTGAGGGAATTTGTGAGTTGTGTGATTGAAGAATTAATTGATAAGGGTTTCATCTCTACTCATCTACGCTTTGGGTAATCTCTTCAACCCAGTTTGTTTTATTCACGTCATTTAAAAGTTTTCATGAAAATGGCTTTCAAGTTCGGTTAAAATCTCTGTAATTAAAAACGGTATTGATTATGTGGATATATATGTGATAATATGTTAGCATAGCATGTTTTTCCTATATATTGTAGATTTCTATATCATCAGTTTCATAAAATATGCCGTATATTTTGCTTCAAAATTACAGAGTATGAAATATGGCCATATGGCCTTACATACCAAATTTAACACGATAATCATAAGTTGTATTATAAATATACACATATATATATTAATATGATTAACGTAGTATGTTTTTACTATGTTGTATCAACCATAACATCAGTTTCATAAAATATATGTCGTATATTGTTGCTGCAAAATTACAGAGTATAGAAATATGGTCATATGGCCCTTACTCGCAAATTTAATGCATCAAACATATATTGTGTCATAAATTTTATACCTATATATAATTATGCATATTAAAATGAAGAGACCAAACTTCAAATGAACGGATTCGGTGTTATAACGAATCCGTAGTGTTGATTTTCATGTTTTGTATTCAAAACTTTCAAAAACACTAAGAACAGTAAATTACATGTGTTGATTCTGCAAATTATGTGTTTTAACGTGTTAAAATCATGCTAGAAGGGTTAAGTTGTGATCATATATGTATTACAGTGTTTGGGCATGTCTAATTTCGTGTAAAAATAAACTAATTGGAAGTTATGGCCATATTATGTGTTCTTCACAGAACGTATAATTTTACTTGTGATAGATTTTTTGGCCTAATTTGGCCTTGTTATGTTCATGAATCGCATGTAAACCGAAGTTCAGGTAACTTCAGCTTTCTAAGGGCAAAAAAAATAAAAAAATAAAAATAAATAAATAAATATTCGATGAAAATTATTATTAAAATATTTATTAAATAAATTAAATATTTTAATTGAGATATTTATGGAATAAAATAAATATTTGATGAAAATTATTATTAAAATATTTATAAATAAATTAAATATTTTAATTGAGATATTTATGGAATAAATAAATATTCGATGAAAATTATTATTAAAATATTTATAAAATAAATTAAATATTTTAATTGAGATATTTATGGAATAAAATAAATATTCGATGGAAATTATTATTAAAATATTTATCAAATAAAATAAATATTTTAGTTGAAATATTTATGGAATAAAATAAATATTCGATAAAAATTATTATGAAATAATTTATTCGAGTGTAATAATAGTAAGAGAATGAAAACATTCTAATTTAATTAAGTAATTAATTAGAAGGGTAATAATTTGTTAAATAAAGTGGAGTTTATATTAAATAATTAAGTGAAAATGTAACTAATGAATGTCGTGAATACATATGGTATGTGTGTAGGATTTGTGGTGAACGGAAGTAGTAATCGTTTAGCCTTACGCATTTGAGACAAGTTTCATAACCCTACTTGTTATCATTATTCAAGTTTATAAATTACACCGAGTAAATTCTCGTTATTATTAAATCAAGTTCAAATTGTTATATTGAAGATTATTTATCTTTTCAAAGTATGATTCTGTTATACAATACTTGTTCTATTGTATACCTCTTGAGATTGTTATTCAATTTAAATATCATTTATTGTTAAACCATATTAGACTAGTGAACCTTATTTGATTCGACTAGTCCATAGTTGATGACCGTTCTAAATTTCAAAACTCTTATTGATTTATCCAAACCAAAATTCCTTTCGTGCAGACTCTAATGTCAAACTGAGATGAACAACCCTGTATAGGGATTACTTATCGTTAGCGTTAAGATATTGTGCACAGATGGTACTAAGTATCGATCCCTAAAATGCAGTAGAAGAGTCCATAGTCTTATGACTGTTAAAGGTTTCAAGTATAACCCTTGATAACCTAGGACATAGTTTAAGGTCTTATGACCCTCAGAAATCTTTTGAATTCTTCTTATTCATTCTTGATTCAAAGGTTGAATTTTATTTCAGAAGTCCTTGATTCACTCGCATGTTATTATATATTTTTATTTCATTTTTAATCTTGTGGGCAATCATGCTCACTCTTGCGTAATAATAACATTGCAGTTAAGAACGAAAGGTACGACGAGCCTTCTACTAGCAAAGGCAAGGGCAAGATTAACAAGTGACGAAGACATTGTTTTTTTATGTGATATTAAATTTATGTTTTAGACTTATGTTAATGATGTGTAAGATGATTAATTATTTATGTTTTCCGCAGTTAAGATTTAAGGTTAGTATGACCTGAGATTTATGTATTCTTTCGATGTAACTCCTTAAGGAGAGGATTTATTTCTAATTATTATTGCTTTCATTGATTATGGGTAGATAGATATATGATGTTTGAATAGTGAACACCAAATCATGTGGAAATTGAAGTACTCGGATTTGGGGGTGTCACAGGTTGGTATCAAAGCTGTAGGTTATGATCCTTAGGTGGGGAAATAACCTTAGGTAGTAGCCTTATAGGAAGAATATAGTGATGGAAAACTCTTATCGAGTTCTAAGAAATGAATTTTATAATTCATTGAAGATAATAAAAGACTTTATGTGCTTATGTGTTAAATTATGTGCTCAGTAGTACGACTTAGTAACTGAAACTTGAAATTGTGTTGTCAGGATGTCGGATGTTGGAGGAGCTAGTCGAGCTGGGGAGGAGGAACCCCGAGTACCTACAGAGGAGGAGCCCCGAGACATTCATGTCGTCAGGGAGTAGTTGGTATAGAGAGAGCCATCTCCATTGATCACTGTTGTTGGTCAGGAGCATGAGCCTAAGACTGATCCAGAGGAGGATCCTAAAGAGGAAGAGGAAGAAGAGGAGTTCCCACCGAACTCCATTGATGCTGAGATGTACGACGAGTTATATGGATCGTAACGTAGGGAGTTACGTGACCTCGTTTCAGATCCGACTGGCGGGCGATTATTCAGCAGATTTCCATCGAGCAGAAGGATAGGGAGGTTGTGACTCTTCACACACGTCTAGGGAACGTGGAGTGGGATTTGGTTCACGAGAAGGGTCAAACCGAGGAGAAGTCTGAAGAAATAGAAAAGTTGAAGAAGGAACTGAAAGAGAGCTCAGAAAGACTGACCATAGCATAGGAGGGGTGGATAAGAGAATCACGTCATGTTGATCTTGCAGAAGAGGATTGTAGTACGAAGAAGGCTAAGCTTGGGGAGACGTACTCTACACTTCAAAATGCAATGGATGAGGCCCAGGATCGAGTTATGAGGTACCCAATCGAGTTTGAAGGACTACCATCGTATATGCTAGATCGTCGGACGATGTCCCACATCATGGAAGAGGAACGTAGCAAGGCTATTCAGCGCCTTAACATGCAGTGATATGATTTGTTTATTTATGTGAAAACCTTTTCTCGTGTTAGACGTAAATTCCGATGTGTTTATAAACAAATAAATATTTTAATGTTTTAAATCCTGTAGATTCTTTATCTCGGGATAGTTGATGTAAATAGCAGTGATGCTATCGTTTAATGTTAAACTTTCGATTTGAATAAATATATCAGGGTTTATTGAGATAATGTGTTAAGTGATTATGTTTAAATGTTTTAGTTAAGCCTTAAATATTTAAAGAATTGAATAAAGATCTAATAAATGTATATTCTTAATGTAAACATGCCACGTAGAAGGCGACTCAAATAATTACCGACCCACCTAAGACGGTCAACGAATAACAACAACAACAACAATGCCAATGTTGACCTGTTCTGATTGGTGAACTTACTAGCTGGAGCGATGAATAATCCACCTCAAGCTCCACCGAACATGACATTTAAGGATTTCAAGGCGGTGGGACCGCCAGAGTTTAAAGGCTCCATGAACCCGATCGAGGCTCAAACTTGGGTTATGGAAATGGAAAAATTTTTGACGTCACCAGAGTCAGAGAGGGCCAGAAAACTTCCTACGCGACGTTCATGTTGAAATCCGAAGCCAGTTATTGGTGGCAAGCAAATAAGGTCCGGGGAGGTGAAGGTGTGATTACCTGGGAGAGGTTCAAGGAGATGTTTTTTGAGATGTATTTTTCGACCAGCTCGCAGAACCAAATGGAGGTCTAGTTTATGTAGTTGAAACAGGGAAATATGTCCGTACCAGATTATATGACAAAATTCAATGAGTTGGCTAGGTTCGCCCCGTATCAAGTACACACGGATGAGAGAAAAGCAAGAAGGTTTGAACAAGGACTGAAGCCCTGGGTATATAGCAAAGTATCAATATAACAACCCCAAAATTCATACAATAATATTCTCCTTCTCGATCGTTAACAATATAACTTTAATTTATCTTTACATCATTATTCGATATTAAAATCACTAAAAATGCGGAATATTTAAAACTTTTATACATTTCCTTCTTTATTGCCCTAAATCGCAACCTTTACATTACATTTCTTCGATTCAAATTTATATCATGAATCGTTACAACAAAATGACTATACAAAGTCTTGCATCATAAATAGATATTCATATACACTGAATAGCTCAACTTATAATTCAACAACATGTTGCATTCAAAATATTAAATACATTTCCCATAAAACATAAGTAATATTCGTGAATATGGATCTCTATAATCCACGTAGCACATATCCTTACCTTAAATCTTTAACCTGCAAAAATGGTTATTTCCAAGGTTGAGCTATGACAATTTCAAAGAAAATCTAATAGCTTTTCATGCTTCACATAGCACATGATAACATACTCAACATATATCTCATAAACATTGGACTAACACAACATACATGCTACATTTCATATAACAAGTATAAAGATTGAGTTCCTTACTCAATCAATATTCATTATTCAATCAACGTAGTCATAAATTGACTTTAACGTTTCATACTTTCAATATATATAGAACACATCATGCTCTTTGCAACAAATATTTAAAACATTTCATCATCAAGTTCACATAACAAATAGGAACTGAAAGACTTACCTTGATCGTTGTTTATCAATAACAGTTTAACAGCTTACAGTTATCTGCACTTCGCGTGCCCTACACATTAATATAATCATACACATCAACTATTAGTCACATAACAACACATAGTAATTGTAATGTAAACTCTACTCCACATCTCATAATATTTCCTATTAATTAGCACACAATGTTCAATTAGATTGTGTTAACTTTTCGACTTATGTAATATTCGAAGTTCATTCAAGTGTTTAAATCTTGCTAGGAATCATTATTGGTTTTATATTAAACCTATTTCATATTTTATAGTATCCATTTCATTTGACTTAAAATACTTTTTACGTTCATTAACACTTATCACGGCGTTTCGACGTTTATTCGTCATACTCCCGATTTGCCTCTCTTGTGTATGCTTAATACGCTTCTATAATTTATCTAATACATCATTATATTAATGTTAAGCATCATTATATTTACTAACATTCATGTTTTATAACTTAGAACAACATCTTTTATCCTCAAGAGCACTACACTAGCATACGTGCATGCCCGACGCCCTCCGATTGCCTCCGAAAACACAACAGTCCTAAAGATGACCATTTTGATCACTATTCCCGACATCAAATTGAAACACTTAAAGAACAAACGTTGTAGGTCTACTCGTTCTGGATCATCTTGAATCTCCTCAATCGGAGTTCATATGAAAAGGTTATGCCCATTTTAGTAAAACATGTTCTGTCAGATTTTCTTAGCAGTTGTAAGTTAGACCACCCCCACCGGGGCTGGGGTCTTGCCCTATAAATAGCCCGCTGGGGCGGACCTAGCTTCTGTAAGTGGGAAATTTCATGCCCTGCTACGAGCTAACAAGCCAAACTACTTTCTAACCTTCATAATTTGAGTTATACATGTCCAAATTAGTCTGTTTTCGATTCTATGGATTCGTAATTCATAGAACTACAACATACTATAATACCCATAAACTAACATAATCATTAACTACCCCAAATATGAATCTATAACTCATGTTCATGCAAATGTTTATGTTTTGGACAATTTAACGAAATCATTCACTACGAATTCGTTTCTAAACCAAATCAAGTAATTCTAATTGTGATAACTCATATTCTTAATATACTAACATAATACATGATCAATTTCTACAATAAATCATAACCAAACATCAATTTGATAGTTTCAAAAGCCATTTTTCAAAAATTAATTCACAGAAAATCATTGTGAACAAAATTCCTCTTGTTTATCAAAATTACATGGATTGAATTGCTAGAGCAACCATATAACTCATAATTCATCATGTTCATCATATCTTTATGAATTAAAACTTTTGAACAACTATAAAACTCTAAAACTATAAAAACATAGAAGAACATAATTTTAAAACTTATTTTTATAATACTTGTATTCTGAAAATCCTTTAATGGCATACAATCACATATGAAAACATATGAACACCATATATACATATAAATACATAATCATGAAAATCTAATTATACAAAGACTAAATACATAACATCTTAATTTAGTATAAGGGTTAGTTTGATACCTTTCTAGGTTGAATTAGGAGAAAATATGGAGATGATGAAAGCTTTTCTTTTGTTTTCTCAAGGTTTCCCTTCTTCTTCTTCTTCTTCTTCTTCTTCTTCTTCTTCTTCTTCTTCTTCTTTCCTTTGTTCTTAGTTTAGACTTAGGTTTAGAAAACTAACGTAACTTAGTGTATATACAATATACATATAACACATATAATTATAGAATATGTAACTCCCAATATAAGTACATATACTAATTATCAATTTAATATATAAGTTACAAAAATTAGAATTTTAAAAGCCCTAAGAATTGTTTGGCAAAATCATATTAAAATAATGACTTAATCATTCCTTAAGCCTTGTTTGGCAAAACAAGATTAAAACTACTTTAATTTATTTTAATAACCACTTATAATAAAGTTATTTGTCACACTTCTTTTCATTAAGTTTTCATACTTAATCTAATTAATACTAATAACAATTTATCAATTAAATCATTAAATCACAAAACTCAATACAAATAATTACCCATCAAAATGAAATATCAATATAATAATTCATTTAATCAATATAAACTCTCTAATTTAATTATTAAATTAAATTAGAACATTATCTCATAATTATTAATTTCTTTAACTCATTAATTATTTATTAAATAAATAATTAACCAAATCAAATCAAATCAATTAAATAAATATTTATTCAACAATAAACACATCCATTAAATATTTATATAATTCAATAAATATTTAAATATTATAATTAAAAAAATATAGATTGTTACATCATTCCCTCCTTACAAGGATTATGTCCTCGGAATCACAACTCAAAACACTCATTCGTTACAATCTTCCCTACTTACAAAGATTCTGTCCCCAGAATCGAAGACACAAATTAAACAAATAACTCAGAGTAATCTTTCATCATTTTATCTAAATATAGATTTTATATTTCCTACTACATTCATTACCTTAACAAATTCTAGGATTCATTTCATAACTTTCACTTGAACTCAATTATATTCTGAGTATTATATTCTTAACCCATTCATTTCCTTTTCTAAGGATCGCTATCACAAACACTCGGGATATTACATTCACGGGATATTACATTCACCCTTTCTTCTAAAAATTTCGTCCTCGAAATTTTATTTATTAATCTTCAATCTATCAAAAATAGATTTTACGTTAATACCTTATTCATTCATTGGATTCTATAACCACTTCCTTTCCACAAAGATCTTTCTACAATTATTAACTTTTCTATTAAAAGTTTTACATTATTCTTTGATAACTCATCTCCTTCTCATATCAACACTTCTTTTCTCACTTATTCAATATATTCATCATTCAGTGTCGCATTCTACGACTTACTTCTTTCTAAAGAATATTGTGACGCCCCCAAAATTAGGTATACATCACCCATTCTGAGTCGCCAGATACATGGTACAAAATTCAAATACAACTTCATTTATACAACTGTTGAGCTGTCGTATAGAATACGACCACAACCTTACAATGGTACTTTACATAAAAGTATAGTCAAAAACTATTTTAGAAATTAAAATCTTTGGGAAGTGCTCATGAAACCTTCGTCATATGGGAGGGGAGGCCATGCGTCAGGTTATAATAGATATCATATTGCCACAGAATTATCCTTGGTTGACCCAATAGACCCCAAAGAAAAACGAGAAGATTACTATCATCTTCTTTCCAATGGTGAGTCTTCTCTTGACATATAACTATCTCCATTGTTTCCAAGTGAATATTATATTTCAAATAAACTCCAAGATCATATAGGTAGTGCCCGTAGATATACTCAGCAAGTGGATGCGCACAACCCTGTCTTATGATAACACGAGGTTGTATGTCATTAGACATCTTGTATGATAGTGGTAAAACACCCTTCCAAAGTTGGGTTCACCTCACCCTATTTGATTCACCAAATATAACTACTAAATATTGTATAGAATACAACACACTTTTCTATACTATTTAGGGAAAACCGCCACAGCTAGAGACAACTGTTCTATTCCCCTGTTATCCCCGCTCGACCCAGCAACACTCTTATGGAAACACTCTTATTACCTGAAAGGAATTGTGAAGCAGAAAGGGTGAGCACAACTAGCCCAGTAAAGAATATCATGACTAAAGATAATTAAATTATCAATAGCTTTCATCAATAATAAATTAGAGATTTAGAACATATGGTAGATGATAAAACTTTTCAGCCATAGTTATAGCGGAACGAGCAATCCATTAGAAGAGTCAAATAGACCATAAGGTCTATTATCTTCTCTATGTTAAAAGTCCATCAATAATGTTTTATCCATGTAAAATAAATCAACAGTTCCTGTCCACAATCATATGAATAACTCATAATCATAATTGTGGTTCTAAATTCTCTTCGCAACTGTGGGCGAAGATAATTTTCATCACCTATCTTCACCGAAACATCAAAAATCATAGTTATACTAAATCAGAATTCATGCTCATAATCATATTAATAAATTCATCTTTGCACTACATGCCAAAGACATACAACTGTATTTTAGAAGAGTCAAGTAGAGCATTATATCTACTATCTTCTATGATTTAAAAGGTTTTTCATCACTTTAATCGCTGAGACTCAGCTCAATATATAATCCACATCATCAAATCATCCTTGCACTATGTGCCAAGGATATTCTTTAGTATCATCACGACCATTAATTATCCATGCACTCTGAGGCCAAAGATAATTGTGTTTTCATCAACGATCCCGATCATGCCATAAAATAATTCATCTTTGCACCCTTGGCCGAAGAGAATCCATAGCCATAATCATACCAAAAACTGTCTATCAATGCACTAGGGCCAATGAGGACTTTTTCATTAGTATCACAACCACAAATTATCCATGCACTACGGGCCAAAGATAATCGTGTTTTTATCAACAGTCCTGATCATGCTATAAAACAATTCATCTTTGCACCCTTGGCCGAAGAGAATCCATAGCCATAATCATACCAAAAATTGTCCATCAATGCACTATGGGCCAATGAGGACATTTTCCACATCATTTGCAATATTACGGTCATGATTATACCGAATAATCCCTGGTCATAATCATACCAAGTCCATCTATGCACTACAAGCCACAGATGACTTTCAACATAATATAAATATGAGGATGATGACAATATTATAAGCATTAATCAAACTAAATCAAAGATAAATATTAAAGACTTTAAATTTATCCAGACATTATCAATCACTTAATAAAATCATAATCTAATATTGTTAATGCTATAACAATATTTTAATCACTTCTTAAACTTATAAATAATTACATTTAATTGTTTACACTTTTCCAAATAATGCATTTAATCATTCAAAAATGTCATACTCATAAGATTCCATCAGCAATAATCAAATTACTCATCAAAAATCTGCATATACCTTATATAGGATTTCCAAGCCATAAAATTCTATTTATCAATTCTTCAACTCCACATAACATATTTAACTCATATGTTCGTAGCTAAACTATTTTCATGAAAAATACCAAATCAGTCCCAAAAATTATTCTTTTCTAGGATTTAGCATAATATAGTCCCATATTGAACATATATTTTTCTTGACTTTTTTTAAAATTCATTTACTATTTTTCAAAAATTAATTTCTAATTAATTCCTTAAGAAATTAGCTACCTCACAGTTAACTCCAGAAATTCCCAAATCTTTGCAGGATCTTACACATGTTAACGTGAGCTTCGGTTTAAATTTCATGGTCATCTGAGTTATAGAACTCCGAATTATAGCGTTTTCATTCGAAAAAACCTAAATATTGAAATGGTCATAACTTGCTCATTTTAAGTCGGAATGAGCTCATTTTTGGACAGGAGATACTTTATACCATATACTTTCATGTTCCAAAAGGCCAAAATTTTTCTCAAAAATTAAGTGGTCGAAACAGCCCTTTTAAAATCGTGGCAGCAGCCTTTTTCATATTTTGCAGTTTTTCGTACTTTGCTAAAATCAGTGCACACGAAAATCTACAACACCTTTTCCAGTGATTCCACTTGGATAAGTTACAAAACTCATAGACCTAACCCTAACCCTAGAACTTGACCACACTCAAAAATTCAAAATATAATAGGAGATATGGTCAATTGAATTTCATGTTCCATTTTCACCAAAATCTAATTTTTAAACCCTTTGTGATTTCTAAGAAACCTTCATGTTTTCACATAATAACCAATATAACTCATCATAACACTTACTAATACCACATATACCCATGATTTTCATTATTCCAATGCTTTTATTATGACTTTCATCATAATCCACGTAAACAGATCATTTCCACAATTTAACAAGGAATGAAATACAAAGGAATGTTCACCATGCATGTGGTAATCCACATAGACAGGTTATTCCAATAGAATAATAAAGAATGGAATAACAGAAGGATTCACCATGCATGCGATAGAGACCGCATAGACAGGTTATTCCCAATAGAATAATAAATACGGAACCGTGTCGGCGTAAAACGCATGCATGTGATATTCCAAAGAGAATAGTAAAAGAGATTTTAACCAGTCCCACGTAAAACGCATGAGATAGGATATTCCATCGAATAATAAATACGGAACCAGTCCGGCATAAAACGCATGCATGTGATATTCCGGCAAAATAGTAAAGACGGAACCAGTCCTACAAAAACGCATGATGCAGGATATTCCATCGTAATAGTAAAGGCGGAACAGTTCAGCGTAAACGCATGCATACGAGGATATTCCAATGAATAATAAAGAATGGAATAATGGAAGAATTTCACAAAGTATAGGGTAGCTCACAGATATAAAAGTTATTCCAATGTAATAATAAAGAATGGAATAAGAGAAGTTCTTCATGAATAAGAAAGAAAGAATACCCCTTACGAGTACAACAAATAATATCCCTTACCGTAAAAAAAAGAGTATTTCAATTTGGTAGAGGCGAGGATATACTCAAGAAAACTTGCACTATGCTCAAAGCTTTCTTAAACTCTAAAAAATATGCTCAAGATTATAGAAGAAGAACTCTCTCTATAGTTTCTATCTCTAGAGTTTCAAATTGAATTAAGTAAGAAATAATGAAGGAATGAGCTTCTATTTATAGAAAATGGATCGCATAGTAACTAACTCATGAAGCGGTCAGATTGATTTACTTTAATCTGACGGTTCATATTTAAAGCAAAATATTTTTAATAAAATATATTATATTCTATTTATAATCTAATAAAATGAATAACTTTATAAAAGATTTTACTATGCAAACACTATGCAGGCACTATGAAAATACTATGCATAATTAAATATAATATATTCTAATTATTGTCTAATAAAAATGATAACTTTATAAAAGTATTCTTTTTATATAAAAAGATTTTACTATTAGCCTAATAAAACGAATAACTTTATAAAAGTATTCTGTTTTATATAAAAATCTTTTCTATTTTATTACATTAATAATAACAATAAAACAAAACTGAGTGACTTATCACATAAGCATCAATAATCAATACCGTGTGCTACTATGCAACTAACGCCAGACATCGCATTTTTAACACCGGGTGTTTCAACAGATTAATCAGTAAAACTTCCGTCAGTTATTCTCATAAAAATATTTTTGTCGTTTTCTCAATCCAACAATAATTCCGTTGTAGGTTCCACCAATGATTGTACCGTCGTACGGATATTTCCCGACAAAAAGAATATTCCCCGACTAATCGAATATTCCCCGACACGACGAATATTTTATATCAACTTGCTTACTTTACAAAAAAAAATTCACATATTACCCTTAACTTTAAACTTTTATCAATTTAACTATTTACCAAAATAGAAAAATTGAATACTTTTATTTTATAAAATTTGGGGTCTCACAAATATCATCCTTACCACATTCGCCTTTTAGAATAGCAAGAATCTTCCATAATTACTCAATAATTAGGAAGTAGTATGAATAACTCAGGAATTTAAAAGATTCCAAATCATGTTGAGGGGTCACAAGACCGTGAACTCTATTCTTGGTTTACTAGTGCTTCAACTCAATCCTTCACACTGCAAACCAGAGTGTTTATCAATCACAAAGACTGAAAACACCCTCCTTACGTACACTAGGTGGCCAGCCTATTGTACCACTACGTTGGGCCGCAACGTAGTGTGTTGTAACGACTATATGCATTACGCTCGGAACCATTGTCCCTGAAAACATGTCCCCTTATAGGGTTGTTCACCTCAGCTTTTCAACATTTAAATCCGCACCAAAACAATTTGGTTTGGCATAACTTTTCAATAAACGCTTGAATTTCATGAACATCTTTCAATATTGGTCTAACTGAATCAAATAGCATAGACCTCTACAATAATTCGGACATCAACCGAAATATACATATACATACATACATATGAATTCTCATATCTTAAAGAAATCTCAAAAATCTTTTTATGACGTCATGATACCGCACTGTATTCCGTCATTTGGTGATTTTATTATACTACATCATACCATAGTGGGCTGACGATCCTTAGATCACATCCTGTTAGTTCCTAGAGGGCACAATAGATCTAGAAGGGGGGGTTGAATAGATCCTTTTCATTTCAAATACTTTTCTGGTTTATTTTGTGTAGCTATTAAATTAGCATATAACAAACATAAGAATCTTTTCAAGCACATCGTAATAAGTAAAAGATCCCCTTCATTGATATATTCATAATCATACATACATTGTTCATAGAGTAAGTTTAGTTGTAAGCAGTTAAAACATACATTACAGTTATAGCAGTTATAGTACATAATGTAAATGACGTAATTTAAAAAAGACACAAGGGTTTTAAGTGGTTCGTAGACTCAAGCTCCTAATCCACTCTTTCCGCTTTCAACTAGCAAGATTTCCACTAAGGAAGGGCAAAGACTCGAATCACTAAGATTCCTTCAAGGCCGGTAGCCTTGGGACAGATTCACTAAGAACTCTTCAAGGCCAGCAGCCTTGGAACTTCGTTTAGTCCCTCCGGACAAGGACCCTTCCGCCCTGCTTTGTTTAGTCCTTCTTGACAAGGACCCTTCTAGCCCTCGCTTCATTTAGTCCTCCGACAAGGACCCCTCAGGCCCTGGCTTTGTTGAGTTGTTTGTTTGTTGTTGTTGGAGTCGGTGCTGAGCTGCTAAGATGTCTTCAAGCTCTGAACATCTTTTATACTTAGCAGCTTGGATTGATCATCCTTGAAGTGCAGATAAGTGTTGCATGATGCTCAGCTTCTTTGGTTACTCAACCACTTCGGATGACCCCTTTTTGAACTGCCTTGAAGATCATTCTCCTTGGTACTTGATGACTGTACATGAGAGGCTTCCAAGCTAATTGTAGGCTCTTCTATTAGGTACTTAGAAGCTTTCTCATGCTTAACACCAAGATGGCTTTTGTGATCTTCCTTCTGCTACTTGATGCCTTCTCATGATGGACTTGCTAAGATGACTGTAGGCTCTTCTCTATTGTACTTAGAGAGTCTTCCCATGATGGACATCAAGATGTCATGATGCTCTTCTTTCTCTCGGCAGCTCAACACTCTTCATGTAGTAGAACTCTCACTTATACATAGTAGAACTCACACACTTTCTACTTCGAGTGTTCTTCTCTCCAGAACTTCTGACTCACCGCTTCACAACTCCAAACTAAGAACTCCAAAGAACCTTTGATCTTTGAAGCTCTTCCTCATTTATCCTCCTTCCCAATCCTTTCGTTGGAAAATAGCCGTTGAAGGCTATTCAAATCTCTTCACAAATCTCGAGTTGCTTAAGGTAGACTGCTTGATGTGACTTGTCATACTTTTTTCCGACGTCGCAGCTTCACTGTTTCACCTACCCTGTCAGATGTATCACTTTAATGTCTTGGGCAGGTCAAAGACTTTATTACCTCTTTTTGATTTCTTGATTATAGGTTGTCTTATTGCATCGATGCTCTGAATAAGCACTTATCCGAATATTACGCTTCAGATTGAACCTTTGCCAATGAGTCTTCAGTTATTCGGACTCTACGATTCTTATGAACGTCTTCAAGGACTTGATCGTAGTGTCTTGTTGAGTGTTGCTCATTGACTGGTAGGGTTAACACTACAATCTTGAAGAGTATTGATTGGATCTTCAATGTAGAACACCTCTTCCTTGTAGATTGCAAAGTGCTTCAATACTTCGCTTCATTTCAATCGTTCTTAAATACTCGATGGCCTAATTCCTTTGCTCGTCCCTTCTCAATATCAAGACACTTCAGATTTGTGGCGCGTCCCAAATTTTTGCTTTCTCCTTGTGATCTTCCGCTCACTTATCATCAATGAACCGAACTCGCACTTAATCACTTTAGCCTTGCTCTTCGTGAGGTGACCAAGATCTCGGTTCACCTTCCATCGGTTCCTTTTCGCATTGAGTAAACACTACGATCTTGGTTGCTTCCAAGATCGTTGTTTTCTGTTCACTTGATAGCTACTGCATAAGCTACCTTTCCTTAGTCAGCTTCTGAAGTCTTTTTTTGATCTCCTTGTGGAAGACTTCATCACGAATGGCCTTACACCTCAATCTTGATGCTGATTGGGTTGGTGCTGAGATCTTCTGTTAGCCTGCATGCCATTCGTTGAGTACTCTTTGGTTTCCTTGGATGTAGCTTGCATCTTAAAACCGAGAGGCTTCGTTCCTTTTGATATTCGGGAGTGCTCATTTGTTGAGAACCGTATATGCTCTACGATTCATCCTTGGCATTGTGAGCACTTCTTCTTTGATCGTAGTTACAAGACTCTACGATTGACTTCGACTTGTGTGACACACTACGATCCCGAGATCGATTTTGACACTACAATTTTACGCAGGTGCTTGTTGTCTTCATCCGATCTTGCTTGACTACGATCTCGCATGTAATCAATAGACTCTATTTAACTCAGAGTGTGATCTACGGTCCTTTACTTGGCTTTGGCATCAGTAGACTCTACGACTCTTAGTGTAGTCTACGTTTCTATCTTGGCTTCGGCAGATGACCGGTCGGCTCGTAGGCAGGCTATCTCTATTATTCTGAACATGACTTCTTTAGCATACTACGATCCTGAGGAAGCTCTACTCAATACACTACGATCCTTCTTCGTTTCCCCTGACAGTCTACGAACTCCGAGATCTACTATCTTGCATACTCCTATTCTGCCTCGATAGCTCTCGAGTTAACCTCGACTCACCGGAGACTTCGACTTCACAGTGCGGTTTTCGACGATCAGACTAGCCTATCTATTACATCATAAGATCAACCTAACAAGTTTGATCTTTCTATCTTTATAGTCCTTGTACATCTTTTCTTTTTAAGGACTTTACAAAGCTGTCTTTCTTATGTAGGATCAACCTAACATATTTGATCAATTCATTTTAAGTCCTTGTACACATATTTCTATTATCTATCAAAGGATCTACTTTTTCTTAAAGGACATACTTGCATATTATTCATTCATATATATATATATATATATATATATATATATATATATATATATATATATATATATATATATATATATATATATATCATAATCAAATCATATATAAATAGGAATAGCATTCACATGTTTATTCTTGACAATCTCCCCTATTTGATTATGACAAAACAATAAGTGCATATGAATGTTATGAATGAATCTTATATATAGTGAGCAAATTTGATTTCTAAAATAGTTAATCATGAATGTTATATATATTGATATGGCAATTTATACATTAAGACATTCTACATCCTGGATCCAGAACATACCTAACTAGTTAGAGATGTACCTCTTTGGCTCCATGTATGTTTCCAGGATGCTTGTTGATCAGCTACTCATCCAATTGTTCTTCTTGCTCTTGCTCCCCCTAGGATGATGACCTTTTGTCTTTGATTGGTTCCTCTTCTAACATCTTTTTGATCATGCTCCCCCTTAGACTTTGCAATCTTGTTATCATCATCTTCTGGCTCCCCCTCAGATGATGACTCTTTATCCGCAAATTGCTTTCTTCTTCTTTGACTTCTTCTCCTTAACCTCTCGCTTTCTTCTTTGAGTGCCTCTTGCTCCTCTTCTTTCTATGCCTCTTTTCTCCCCTTTTTGTCATTAATCATTTGAGAGAGTCGCTTCCATGTTGGAATTAAGTCGCTTCCATCAGGTAGGAGGAGTTGGCAACTTCAAACTTTAGTTCTGGCCGCCCTAGCTCAAGTTAAACCGAGAAGGTCCGCCTTCATATCATCAATCTTGTCGAGAGGGCTTGAATCGCTTCTTCATTGGCCTTCTCAATTTGTAGAGCTTCAACCTTTTGATCTTGTATGGCCTCGATAGATGTTATCTCTCTTGGAGTTTGAGAGATACATCTACCAATGTAGCTTGAAGCTTGTGCCGGAAAGGATTATCTCTCGCCGTTGTGTCCGTCTTTGTGATTCTTCAAGTGAGCAGAGATATTTTCCGCTTAGATCATCGTAACTCTTCAAGAGTTCCCGGTTCCAAAGTAGTTTGATCCCTTTTGTTGGCAAAGAAAGTTGAGCATTGAATTGGACTCTCACGATCTTCATCTTTGGACAATTTTTCAAAGGCTTGGAGAATCTAAGCAATCGTTGAGTTCCAATCACTGGTTGAGGATGTGGGAATGTCTGGTAGTAGTGCTTGAGCATAAGGAGGCTTCTGGTTTTGAGCTTGAACATCATCAGTAGTAGAGTGAAAAGACTCTACGACCAGCTCCTTGGTCATGGCTCTTTGTCCTTCAGAATCCACTCTACGATCGTAGGGGATATAAAGATTTCCAGCATGTCGATAGACCTTGAAGTGAGGCTGGTTTGTAATCATCTTTGCAGCATAATGTTTCACCCTTGGGAAGTTTTGAGCTACCAGTCTCATGCTTAGAAATGTCTTGTAGCACCAAATTTGAGGTAGCTTCCATCTCCTTCAAGATGTGCCTTTAGCCATGGCATCCACTAGAAGAACCATCTCATCAGCAGATCATCTGGTTTGTAGAGAATGGTTAAGCAATCTAGCTCCATATTGTTCCAATTCTTGGCTAAGTCAAAAGTAGTCATTCTTACTACTCGAAATGCTTTCATCTCCATAGTTTACCCATCTATCGTGGAGTCTCTCGATGGTTCATTAGGAACTTCTACCACTATTCTCTCCGATGAATCTTGCAGGTGTGAGAGGACAGGTAGAGTTCTGGTTCTTCTTGTTCCCGATCTTTAATTGGAGTCATTTTCTACTTCTTCTTTCTCGTAACCGTAACCATTTTGATCACCTTCAAAGAGAGAATCCTTCTTGTCGCATTTCATGACCGTAACCTTCTTCAAAGCAAGGATTTCCTCGATTCTTCCTCTTCACTGCTGGTTTCATATGCAGCACTTTCTCCTGGGGATACAGACTCATCATCACTCAATTTAATGATGGCATTTGATTGACCACTGTTCCTTTTGGAGGCAAACTTGGCTTGTAGTTTGTAGCTTTTCTTTCTTCTTGGAGGTTCAGTTTGGGAGAATCGACTTTCTTCTTCTTCTTCGTAATCGACTCCTCTCCGTTCAAGCAGACACACTTCCTTGGGGTTCAAAGAGACAGGGCGGATCCTTCTTTCTTGGACTCATCACTTTCTGAGCCATCATGGAGGCTTTCTGGATTGGAGGGGGCAAGTTTTTCTTCTTCAGACACAGCATTACTTGACCTATCATCTTGGGTCATTGAGGCAGTTGCATTTGGGGATTGAGTTTGGTCATCTTGAATCTCTTCTTCATTCACAGAGTGACTACTTGGAGGATTAGCCATGGGGCTTGAGCATTCTTCTTTATCAGCAGATGCTGCAATCTCTTCCATCACATCAGCTTCATTTTCATTGCTGGATGTTGTTTGTGGAGACTGAGCCTTGACATCTGTTTTCCTTTTCTTCTGCTAACTCTATGTCCCTCTCTTCAGATAGATGATGTTATTTTGGGAAAGTCGAGGTCGGTTTGTCTTCCACCTTAGCTTTCTTGTTGATTGGTCCTTGAAGCAACCTGCTGCTTCTCCTCTTTGTTGTTTCAGCAGTTGGAACTTTTTCTTCTTTGTCCTTGTTCAAGGAGGAGAGACTTCTTGATGGGGCCTTGGCTTTCTTCACATCACCAAATTTCTCTTCACACCTTTTGATTTCTTTTCTGGTCAGGTGTGATTCTGCATTGGTGCAGAGTCATCGACTCGAGCCTCTCGCTTCTTATATTTTCCTCTTCTTTGCAGAGACCCTACATCATTACTCCCAAATTATCACCCTTTTGTTCTCCTTAGGTTCTTTTCCAGCTTTATAAATAATTGTGGAGACATCACTTTGTGCACATTCAAAGTTTCTCCTTCATCATCCTTGATTTTCCTCCTAGCTTATTCTTTTAGTACAATACTCGTGATCTTCCATGAAACACCTTAGTCGAGGTTTTTCGGTGGACTTCTTCTTCTTAGCTTTTTCTACCCACTTGAGATCTCGATCGAACAAGATAGCTCCAAAGTCGATTTGTTTCTTCGTAACTATTATTTAAATTATTTTCAACTCGTTGGTCAATCATCGTGTCATGTGTAAAGTGTTCTTGCACAAGATGCACTTTCCAACTATTTCAAAGAAGGAATTCATACTCTTCGTGAAACTCCTTCTTCTTTATGTCTTTAAAACTAGGGTTTCTTAGGTACCCCATAACCTCCTTTGCTTGTTCAATGTTGACATTATCAAGGTTCTTCAGCCCTTGGTTAGGAAAACCTAGGCATTGATTGAGGTCAGAAGATTTTAACTTCAGAGACTGACCTTTAACCTTGGTGGTAAGGGTTTCGGAGTTGATGGAGGTGTTTGAGTAGAATTCTTTAACCAGGTCGATGTAGACTCTAGTATTTGCCTCAAGGCATTCTGAGAATCCAGCTTTCTTCACAAGCTCGAGAATATCCCTGAACTTATTTTGAGATTTCTCAAACAATTTGGTTTCGAGCTGAATGCCAGTGATTACTTGCCAGTTTTCCATTATGAGTAGTTCAAAGAATGTGGGTATCTGATTTAGATATGTTTATAAGAGATGGCTGAGTGTAATTTGGCAAGGCTCTGGAGGGTTAACTAATTTTAGCTCTTGAGAGGATTCTAGGGTTTAAAAATGGGAGGGAGAAAGGATCGATAGCTTTTGGTAACTGTCTGTAGATTTGAAATTGTCTTTTAAGGCGCCTTTCTAACTCAGATAATAGTGATGTGTCAACCATCCATTGGTTGCACGTTGCCCAAGATCGAGTCAGAACTCCCCATAACTTTTCAGTTAGATGTTTCCTTTTAGAAGAGTAGTCATTTAAACAACGTGACTCTGACCGTTGACCTTTTAATTTGTAGAGTGGCATGATAAGGCAGCTATGGACTCTACGATTCCCTTAGTTAACTCAACGATCAACTTTTGAGAGATGCTGCAGTGGATGGCTTTGTCTTTTCTCCTTACTTGATGTAGCATAGCTCAATCACTGATGTAATCGAACTTATCTCCTAAACTTGAATAATTTAGCAAATATCTCATTTTCCAAGCTCCTTGTGAACTTGAGTACCCTTTGGTAGGACTACGATCGTCGAGTTATATTCTACGATCGCTGAGGTTGTGCTACGATCGTTGAGGTAGCACTACGATCATTGAGGTTGCACTGCGATCGTTTAGTTCTCTTCAAACTCGACTCTACGATCGTTGACTGGCTTGGTCCTTGAGATGAACTTGATCAAGCATTCCTTCTGGGTTAAGGTAGCTCAGGAAAGGCCAACCTCTTAGAGTGAGCTAAGGGTCAGGTTTGTCCCTGAGGCGCTTTCCAAATGGAATATTATAGCATTAATTTGTAATGAAATCTCATTCGACCTCTTCTGAGTGGGAGGTCTTCTACCAAATTTTAGACAATCGCATCATCAAATCGTGGTGTCCTCCTCGCTTTTTACACTACGATCATATGTTCGATCGTAGGCACTTTACGATTATGGGTTGGGTGGTCAAGGGATATCATAAGACATTTTGAGACGTTCCTACCGACTATGGATTTTTATTTGGTTCATCACCACAAAGTTTTGGGACTCAGAATGGTAAAACTTTTCATAATATATCTCAAAGGTTGTTGTTCCTCAATGATCACCGCTCCCCATTGTTGATGATGTCTTCCCAGATAGATGTGATTCCTTCTTCTTCAAATTCATTTGAAAGAAGCCTTGTGTATCTCCTTCTGACTGGAATCTCCATCAATACTTAGATTTCCTTGTATCGTACAGATGAGTATCTTCAAGACTGATCACTCTACGATTATTTGATAGCACTACTTAACATAGTCTTCTTTTTTGATAGCTTGTGTTTGTGAAGTTCTGCTCTCGCAATAAGTTCCTCTTGAATGATGCTCGATAATCTTCTGTTGTGAGCTTCCTTGAGGATTCTTCCCATATAGCATTCTTTGACTGGCTTTTGAGCACATAAGACCCTTTCCTTCTTTGGCTGAATGGCTTGCTTGCATATACAGATTAGCAGCCATGTGAGCTCCATTCTGGTTAGCTCAGAGGGTTTTCAAGGACAGGCTTGGACAGATAGGAACTCTATCAGAATCATCTCTGAATTGTCCTTAGCCTTCTACTGGTTGAGTCTCTTCGATCAAGTCTTCGCTTCATCATTCCTTAGTGTGGTCGACCGACCAAGCACCGCAGTTTAAATATATTTCTATTTTTGGTACCCATAATTAAATGGGTCCCGCTAGGTTAGTTTTAAAACCCCTGTTCCTCTTATTTGGATAATCATCATATTTATCACCAATGCATATATTCATGCATGCACCTATCTTATGATAATATATTTTGAGATGCATGATGGTGAGTGTGTGTAGGATTTGGCATCTAATAACACACTCTCTATCTATGATGGTTTCATCATTCACTGGGTTATGTTTATAATGTTTAAGTGTTCACAGAGTGAGAATCAACTCTACGATTTAGGAGTATCTAGTTGATTCATTGAGGTGATCAGTTTCTGTGAATCAGCAAGATCCTCTTGCAAAACTGATCATGCTCTGTGTGTTGTCAAACACTTAGAACATAGGCTTGTACATACATACTAACCCATCAGCAAGGATTACTTCACATAAAGTTCATTAGGCCTGTGATGCTCTTATGACCCGTTTCAGATTTCCTGCAAGATGTCATCTTCAACCTAAAACTTGGATGGAGAGAAAGTTTATAGTCATTTGAGTTTCTATCCTCAGGTTACTTTCTTTCTTCACCTTTTTAGGCAGATTATGACTCCTTGACAAAATATTGTTATAGTTCATAAGAAGATGCAATTATGATGTATACATTTATAATAGTGAGGAACTGCACTTTTTACCGCTGGCCATTAAATAGTCATTTACCTTAGATATACTGAGTTTAGGTATTGATGAGCATAGCTTTTCTTTTGCTCCTGACAGCTTATTGCTCTTGCTAGCCTTTAATCAATCAGTAGTGGTCTTGAAGATATAGGCCAAGAGAATCTCAGATTAAGATCTTTGACATCCTTTAGTCGATGAGTTTGCACCCAAATGTTGGTTGGCTGCATATAAGTTTGAGAAGATCTTTCTTTCTTCTCTCGATAAGCATTTCTTAGCATGTATGGCTTCTTCATCTTTCAGACCGTGGGTGCATGACTCTTTCGTTATTGACGTCTCTTGAGTGTTCTCGTCTCGGTCTTAGGACTACAAGATCGATCGCAGCTAGGATTGGTCTTGTTGATGTATTAATAGAGACCATGGACCAACTGAAAGCCTTCTGTGTGTATATACACATTTAACCTATACACAATATTTCCAACATGTGAGCTCATCTGCATATAACAAGTTACTTTACTACTAAACTAAGTTTAGAACAATGTTAGTGCTCGGGATCGACTCAAAGCGATTATCTTTTGAATATAGCATGAGAACTCGTTCGATACACAATTGTTAGTTCCCAGAGGGCACAATAGATCTAGAAGGGGGTTGAATAGATCTTTTTTATTTCAAATACTTTTTCTGGTTTATATTATATAGCTATTAAATTAGCATATAACAAACATAAGAATCTTTTCAAGCACACAATGGAATAAGTAAAAGATCCCCTTCATTGATATATTCATAATCATACATACATTGTTCAGTAGAGTAAGTTTAGTTAAGCGCTTAAAACATACATAGCAGCTTATAAATAGCTTATAGTACATAATGTAAATGACATAAATGTAAAAGACACAAGGGGTTTTAAGTGGTTCAGAGACTCAAGCTCCTAATCCACTCTTCTCGCTTTCAACTAGCGTGATTTCCACCAAGGAAGGGCAAAGACCGAATCACTAAGATTCCTTCAAGGCCATCGCCTTTGGGACTTCAGCTCACTAAGAACTCTTCAAGGCCAAGCACCTTTGAACTTCGTTTAGTCCCTCCGACAAGGACCCTTCGCCCCGCTTTGTTTAGTCCCTTCTGACAAGGACCCTTCCGCCCCGCTTCATTTAGTCCTCCGACAAGGACCCTCAGCCCCGGCTTTGTTAAGTTGTTTGTTTGTTGTTGTTGAGTTTGGGCCGAGTCGCTAAGATGTCTTCAAGCTCAACATCTTCTATACTTAGCAGTTTTGGCTTGATCATCCTTGAAGTGCAAATTGAGTGTTGCATGATGCTCACCTTCTTTGGTTACTCAACCACTTTGATGACCCTTGTTGAAACTACCTTGAAGATCATTCTCTTGGTACTTGGTACTTGATGACCGCATATGAGAGGCTTCCAAGCCGACTGTAGGCTCTTCTATTAGGTACTTAGAAGCTTTCTCATGCTTGACACCAAGATGGCTTTTGTGATCTTCCTTCTGCTACTTGATGCCTTCTCATGATGGACTTGCTAAGATGATTGTAGGCTCTTTTCTATTATACTTAGAGTCTTCCCATGATGGACATCAAGATGTCATGATGCTCTTCTTTCTCTCTAGATTCTCGAACACTCTTCATGTAGTAGAACTCTCACTTCTACATAGTAGAACTCACACTTCTACTTCTTTCTTTATCTGACTTCTGAGTGTTCTTGGTGGATCGTAGAGTGAGCCTTCTGACTCACTATTTCACATGGTTTAGATCAGTCCACCTTCTCTCCAAACTCCCTAAGAACTCCAAAGAACCTTTGATCTTTGAAGCTCTTCCTCATTTCTACTCCTTCCCAATCCTTCCGTTGGAAAGTAGCCGTTGAAGGCTATTCAAATCTCTTCACAGATCTCGAGTTGCTTGAGGTAGATTGCTTGATGTGACTTGTCATACTTTTTTCCGACGTCATAGCTTCATTGTTTCACCTACCCTGTCGATGTATCACTTTAATGTCTTGGGCAGGTCGAAGACTTTATTACCTCTTTTCTGATTTCTCGATCAGAGGTTGTCCTATTGCATCGATGCTCTCAATAAGCACTTGTCCGAATATTACCCTTCAGATTGAACCTTTGCCAATGCTTCAGTCTTCAGTTATTCAGACTCTACGATTCTGATGCACGTCTTCAAGGACTTGATCGTAGTGTCTTGTTGAGTGTTGCTCATTGACTGGTAGGGTTAACACTACGATCTTGAAGAGTGTTGATTGGATCTTCAATGTAGAACACCTCTTCCTTGTATTGTGCAAAGGCTTCAATACTTCATTTGCTTTCGATCGTTCTCGAGACATCGATGGCCTAATTCCTTGCTCTCGTCCCTTTTTGAATATCAAGACACTTCAGATTTGTGATGGTCCAAATTTGCTTTTTCTCCTTGTGATCTTCCGCTCACTTATCATCAATGAACCGACCTCGCACTTAATCACTTTAGCCTTGCTCTTCGTGAGGTCGACCAAGATCTCTGCTCACCTTCCATCGTTCCTTTTCTGTTTGCACAACACTACGATCTTGGTTGCTTCCAAGATCGTTGTTTTCTGTTCACTTGATAACTACCGCATAAGGCTAACTTTCCTTAGTCACCACCAAGTTTTTTGATCTCCTTGTGGAAGACTTCATCACGAATGGCCTTACACCTCAATCTCGATGCTGATTGGGTTGGTGCTGAGATCTTCTGTTAGCCTACATGCCATTCGTTGAGTACTCTTTGGTTTCCTTGGATGTAGCTTGCAGCTTGAACCAGAAGGCTTCGTTCCTTTTGATATTCTGGGAGTGCTCATTTGTTGAGAACCGTATATGCTCTACAATTCATCCTTGGCATTGTGAGCACTTCTTCTTAGATCGTAGTTCTGAGCTCTACGATTCAGCTTCGGCTTGTGCAGACACTACGATCCCGAGATCAGATTTTGACACTCACGATTTACGCCTTTGTTGTTGTCTTCATCCGATCTTGCTTGACTACGATCTCTCGCATGTAATCAATAGACTCTACTTAACTCGTGAGTGTGATCTACGATCCTCGACTTGGCTTTGGCATCAGAGACTCTACGACTCTGAAAGTGTAGTCTACGCTTCTGTCTTGCTTTTAGAGATGACCTGGCCTTGGCTCGAGAGGCGTGCTATCTCTATTATTCGAACATGACTTCTCAAAGACACTACGATCCCGAGGAAGCTCTACTCGATACACTACGATCCTTCTTCGCTTCCCCGAAGTCTCACTTAACTCCGAGATCTACTATCTTGCATACTCCTATTCAAATTTCGATAGGCTCCTCGAGTTAACCTTGACTCACCTGGCAGACTTCGACTTCTGGTGCAGTGCTCGACGATCAGACTAGCCTATCTATTACATCATAAGATCAACCTAACAAGCTTGATCTTTCTATCTTTATAGTCCTTGTACATCTTTTCTTTTTAAGGACTTTACAAAGCTGTCTTTCTTATGTAGGATCAACCTAACATATTTGATCAATTCATTCTAAGTCCTTGTACACATATTTCTATTATCTATCAAAGGACTTTTATAATTTTTCTTAATGCAAGTATACTTGCATATTATTCATTCATATATATATATATATATATATATATATATATATATATATATATATATATATATATAATCAAATCATATATAAATAGGAATAGCATTCACATGTTTATTCTTGACAATCTCCCCCTATTTGATTATGACAAAAATAATAAGTGCATATGAATGTTATGAATGAATCTTATATATAGTGAGCAGCTGTTTCTAAAATAGTTAATCATGAATGTTATATATATTGATATGGCAATTTATACATTAAGACATTCTACATCCTGGATCCAGAACATACCTAACTAGTTAGAGATGTACCTCTTTGGCTCCATGTATGTTTCCAGGATGCTTGTTGATCAGCTACTCATCCAATTGTTCTTCTTGCTCTTGCTCCCCCTGGGATGATGACCTTTTGTCTTTGATTGGTTCCTCTTCTAACATCTTTTTGATCATGCTCCCCCTTAGACTTTGCAATCTTGTTATCATCATCTTCTGGCTCCCCCTCAGATGATGACTCTTTATCTGCAGCTGCTTTCTTCTTCTTTGACTTCTTCTCCCTTAACTCTCTGTTCTTCTTTGAGTGCCTCTTGCTCCTCTTCTTTCTATGTCTCTTTTTCTCCCCCTTTTTTGTCATTAATCATTTGAGAGAGCTGCTCAATGTTGGAATTAAGCTGCTCCATCAGGTAGGAGGAGTTGGCAACTTCAAACTTTAGTTCTTGCTGGCCTAGCTCAAGTTAAACTGAGAAGGTCTGCCTCATATCATCAATCTTGTCAGAGAGGGCTTGAATCTGCTCTTCATTGGCCTTCTGAATTCGTAGAGCTTCAGCCTTTTGATCTTGTATGGCCTTCTGATAGATGTTATCTCTCTCTTGGAGTTTGAGAGATACATCGGCCAATGTAGCTTGAAGCTTGTGCTGGAAAGGATTATCTCCTGCTGTTGTCTGCTGCTGTGATTCTTCAATGAGCAGAGATATTTTCCCGCTTAGATCATCAGAACTCTTCAGTAGTTCCTGCTCCAAAGTAGTTTGATCCTTTTGCTTGGCAGCTTCAGGTTGAGCATTGAATTGGACTCTACGATCTTCATCTTTGGACAATTTTTCAAAGGCTTGGAGAATCTAAGCAATCGTTGAGTTCCAATCACTGGTTGAGGATGTGGGAATGTCTGATAGTAGTGCTTGAGCATAAGGAGGCTTCTGGTTTTGAGCTTGAACATCATCAGTAGTAGAGTGAAAAGACTCTACGACCAGCTCCTTGGTCATGGCTCTTTGTCCTTCAGAATCCACTCTACGATCGTAGGGGATATAAAGATTTCCAGCATGTCGATAGACCTTGAAGTGAGGCTGGTTTGTAATCATCTTTGCAGCATAATGTTTCACCCTTGGGAAGTTTTGAGCTACCAGTTTCATGCTTAGAAATGTCTTGTAGCACCAGCTGAGGTAGCTTCCATCTCCTTCAGTACAGGCCTTTAGCCATGGCATCCACTAGAAGAACCATCTCATCAGCAGATCATCAGGTTTGTAGAGAATAGTTAAGCAATCTAGCTCCATATTGTTCCAATTCTTGGCTAAGTCAAAAGTAGTCATTCTTACTACTCTGAGCTGCTCATCTCCATAGTTTACCCATCTATCAGGTGGAGTCTCTGATGGTTCATTAGGAACTTCTACCACTATTCTCCGATGAATCTTGCGGTGAGAGGGCGGAGGTAGAGTTACGGGTTCTTCTTGTTCACGATCTTGAATTGAGTCATTTTCTACTTCTTCTTTCTCGGAGCAGAACCATTTTGATCGCCTTGAAAGAAAGAATCCTTCTTCTTTGCTTTTCATGACCAGAACCTTCTTCAGCAAGGATTTCCTCAGATTCTTCCTCTTCACTGCTGGTTTCATATGCAGCACTTTCTCCTGGGGATACAGACTCATCATCACTCAATTTAATGATGGCATTTGATTGACCACTGTTCCTTTTGGAGGCAAACTTGGCTTGTAGTTTGTAGCTTTTCTTTCTTCTTGGAGGTTCAGGTTTGGGAGAATCAGACTCTTCTTCTTCTTCAGAATCAGACTCCTCTGGTTCAGCAGACACACTTCCTTGGGGTTCGGCCTGAGCGAGGCGAGATCCTTCTTTCTTGGACTCATCACTTCTACGAGCCATCATGGAGGCTTTACGGATTGGAGGGCAAGTTTTTCTTCTTCGAATACTGACATTACTTTGACCTATCATCTTGGGTCATTGAGGCAGTTGCATTTGGGGATTGAGTTTGGTCATCTTGAATCTCTTCTTCATTCACAGAGTGACTACTTGGAGGATTAGCCATGGGGCTTGAGCATTCTTCTTTATCAGCAGATGCTGCAATCTCTTCCATCACACAGCTTCATTTTCATTGATGGATGTTGTTTGTGGAGACTGAGCCTTGACATCTGTTTCCTTTTCTTCTGCTAACTCTACGTCCCTCTCTTCAGCAGATGTACTGTTTTGGGAAGCTGAGACTGGTTTGTCTTCCACCTTAGCTTTCTTGTTGATTGGTCCTTGAAGCAACCTGCTGCTTCTCCTCTTTGTTGTTTCAGCAGTTGGAACTTTTTATTCTTTGTCCTTGTTCAAGGAGGAGAGACTTCTTGATGGGGCCTTGGCTTTCTTCACATCACCAGCTCTCTTCACACCTTTTGATTTCTTTCTGGCTGGTGTGATTTCTGCTGATGCAGAGTCATCAGACTCAGAGCTCTCTGCCTCTTATATTTTCCTCTTCTTTGCAGAGACCCTACTGCTACTCCCAGCTGTCAGCCTTTTGTTCTCCTTAGGGTTCTTTTTCCAGTTTATAAATAATTGTGGAGACATCACTTTGTGCACATTCAAAGTTTCTCCTTCATCATCCTTGATTTTCCCTCCTAGCTTATTCTTTAGTACAATACTCAGCAGTCTTCCATGAAACACCTTAGTCAGAGGTTTTTCAGTGGACTTCTTCTTCTTAGCTTTTTCTACCCACTTGCAGATCTGATCGAACAAGATAGCTCCAAAGTCGATTTGTTTCTTCAGAACTATTGCTGAAATTATTTTCAACTGTTGGTCAATCACTGTGTCATGTGCAGTGTTCTTGTACAGTATGCACTTTCTAACTATTTCAGCAAGGAATGCATACTCTTCAGGAAACTCCTTCTTAATGTCTTTAAAACTAGGGTTTCTTAGGTGCCCATAACCTCCTTTGCTTGTTCAGTGTTGACATTATCAAGGTTCTTCAGCCCTTGGTTAGGAAAACCTAGGCATTGATTGGAGGGGAAGATTTTAACCAGTGACCTTTAACCTTGGTGGTGGGGTTTCGGAGTTGATGGAGGTGTTTGAGTAGAATTCTTTAACCAGGTCGATGTAGACTCTAGTATTTGCCTCAAGGCATTCTGAGAATCCAGCTTTCTTCACAAGCTCGAGAATATCCCTGAACTTCTTTTCAGATTTCTCAAACAATTTGGTTACTGCATTGATGACTCCATCATTTTTTATCATCTCTGCACCAGGTTTCATGATACATTGATGATATATAAAATACATTTTGATATATTCCAAATCATTTTTGTCTAGTTAAAGCAATTAGCATAGACATACGAATAACAGTATTGTTGTTAAAACTCATTGGTTCCATCAGTTGATCCAATGTTTTTCAAGAAAATAGAAGTGTAAACATCAGCACGAAGTCAATAAATTTTGAAAGTCTAGTAGAGCTAGTAGATTTAGAATACTTATGCTTCCACCATCAACTCCACTTTCTATAATGATCCATTGTTTAATAGGTCTATCTATTCCTATCATCCTCAATACTCCATTCACACTTATCTATACCCAGTTCGTCAAACTTATCACACGTTATGAGTTCAGGAACTTGCCATAATCATATGAGTTTAAGAACTTATCCTAGTAAGACCATAGGCGTCCATTCGCTGAGGGGTTCAAAAACATACCATATAATTATGAGTCACGAACCTACCATAAGTATGAGTTTTAAGAACTCGCACTTAACCTTATAATATTCTCTAACTATACTCTACCTATCTGTTATACACATGAGAAAAAATCACCTTCTCAACAGGCATATAGCAAATAGCGCGACACAAACATTCCAATGATTATCAATGTGATAAACTGAGTGCAAGCACAAAACCCTCTCATATACAAAGATTTGTACAACTCAGCCATCACAGGAGTCCTCAATTGAAACCCCACCTAACTTTATCTTGCTCTTAACTTGCTCTTTGCTCGATACGAATTCCTCGTATCACATCATCTATAACTCCTCATGAGTTATCTCGTACTATTTCATAGCACACCATCTTCATAGCATTAAGCTATAATCATTCAAACATTACAGACCATCTTTCTTTTATAACTTAAACTGATCACGTCGTGATCTTATTCTATAATCATCTCTCTTAAAATTCTTTTGTTAACTCGTGATCGTTTTGTTTTACAATCCCCTTTATTTTCTTTCATTTACGAAATTATTCGTTATCTTGGCTATTGGAGTTAGGTAACTCCCATTTCTTATCTACATATCTGTTCAAGATTCTTCTTTGAATCTTCTTGTTTATATAACAATTCCTACTTTAAGAATTTTTAACTTCATTTACATTGCTCAACATTCCAATCGAGTTCCACATTTTCATCCTACGTACCCCTTTCTACACTTGGTACACATCGAGTCTCTAATAGTTTCAATATGGTACGCTGAGTGGTTTCCCACAAACAACCAACAAACTAAGTTTCGAGTTGCTAGTTCGTATATACATCCGCTCTATGAAGGAATCGTTTAGCCCAGATACCATACATCAACTACTAAAGAGTACAACTATACCATACTTAACTATAACTTTTATTCTTAACTTCTTTACCATTCTCTTCTTATAGACATTGTCTATTTGTTATCACCTTACATTCTTATTATTGGAGTTGGGTAACCTCATAACTCTGCTAGATTCTTCTTTGAATCCTCTCACGTATGCTTCAATCCTTTCTCTATACTTTTCTTAAATTACTTCTTATTGCTCAAACTCTATCTGAGCTTATTCTTTCATTATCTTCACCTCTTTTCTCTAAGGTTATAGCCTACGGTACTCCTACCTAAGGTTTATAACCTATAGCTTTGATACCAACTGTAACGACCCCAAAATTCATACAATAATATTCTCCTTCTCGATCGTTAACAATACAACTTTAATCTATCTTTACATCATTATTCGATATTAAAATCACTAAAAATGCAGAATATTTAAAACTTTTATACATTTCCTTCTTTATTGCCCTGAATCGCAACCTTTACATTACATCTCTTCTATTCAAATTTATATCATGAATCGTTACAACAAAATGACTATACAAAGTCTTACATCATAAATAGATATCCATATACATCAGATAGCTCAACTTACAATTCAACAACATGTTACATTCAAAATATTAAATACATTTCCCATAAAACATAAGTAATCTTCGTGAATATGGATCTCTATAATTCACATAGCACATATCCTTACCTTAAATCTTTAACCTGCAAAAATGGACTAACACATGATAACATACTCAACACATATCTCATAAACATTGGACTAACACAACATACATGCTACATTTCATATAACAAGCATAAAGATTGAGTTCCTTACTCAATCAACATTCATTATTCAATCAACGTAGTCATAAATTAACTTTAATGTTTCATACTTTCAATATATATAGAACACATCATGCTCTTTGCAACAAATATTTAAAACATTTCATCATCAAGTTCACATAACAAATAGGAACTGAAAGACTTGCCTTGATCGTTGTTCACCAATAACAGTTTAACAACTTATAGTTATCTGCACTTCACGTGCCCTACACAATTATATAATCATACACATCAACTATTAGTCACATAACACATAGTAATTGTAATGTAAACTCTACTCCACATCTCATAATCATTCCTATTAATTAGCACACAATGTTCAATTAGATTGTGTTAACTTTTCGACTTATATAATATTCGAAGTTCATTCAAGTGTTTAAATCATGCTAGGAATCATTATTGGTTTTATATTAAACCCATTTCATATTTTATAATATCCATATCATTTGACTTAAAACACTTTTTATGTTCATTAACACTTATCACGGCGTTTCGACGTTTATTCGTCATACGCCCAATTTGCCTCTCTTGTGTATGCTTACTATGCTTCTATAATTTATCTAATACATCATTATATTAATGTTAAGCATCATTATATTTACTAAAATTTATGTTTTATAACTTAGAACAACATCTTTTATCGTCAAGAGCACTACACTAGCATACGTGCATGCCCAACGCCCTCCGATTGCCTCCGAAAACACAACAGTCCTAAAGATGACCATTTTGATCACTGTTCCTGACATCAAATTGAAACACTTTAAGAACAAAAGTTGTAGGTCTACTCGTTCTCGTTCTGGATCATCTTGAATCTCCTCAATCGGGGTTCATATGAAAACGTTATGCCCATTTTAGTAAAACATGTTCTGTCAAATTTTCTTAGCAGTTGTAAGTCAGACCACCCCTACCGGGGCGGGGGTCTTGCCCTATAAATAGCCCACCGGGCCGGGCCTAGCTACTGTAAGTGGGAAATCTCATGCCCTGCTACGGGCTAACAAGCCAAACTACTTTCTAACCTTCATAATTTGAGTTATACATGTCCAAATTAGTCTGTTTTCGGTTCTATGGATTCGTAATTCATAGAACTACAACATACTATAATACCCATCAACTAACATAATCATTAACTAACCCAAATATGAATCTATAACTCATGTTCATGCAAATGTTCATGTTTTGGATAATTTAGCGAAATCATTCACTACGAATTCGTTTCTAAACCAAATCAAGTAATTCTAATTGTGATAACTCATATTCTTAACATACTAACATAATACATGATCAATTTCCACAATATATCATAACCAAACATCAATTTGATAGTTTCAAAAACCATTTTTCAAAAATTAATTCACAAAAAATCATTGTGAACAAAATTCCTCTTGTTTATCAAAATTACATAGATTGAATTGCTAGAACAACCATATAACTCATAATTCATCATGTTCATCATATCTTTGTGAATTGAAACTTTTGAACAACTATAAAACTCTAAAACTATGAAAACATAGAAGAACATGATTTTAAAACTTATTTTTACAACACTTGTATTGTGAAAATCCTTTCATGGCATACAATCACATATGAAAACATGTGAACACCATATACACATATAAATACATAATCATGAAAACCTAATTTTACAAAGACTAAATACATAACATCTTAATTTAGTATAAGGGTTAGTTTGATACCTTTCTAGGTTGAATTAGGAGAAAATATGGAGATGATGAAAGATTTTCTTTTGTTTTCTCAAGGTTTCCCTTCTTTTTCTTCTTCTTCTTCTTCTTCTTCTTCTTCTTCTTCTTCTTCTTCTTTCCTTTGTTCTTAGTTTAGACTTAGGTTTAGAAAACTAACGTAACTTAGTGTATATACAATATACATATAACACATATAATTATAGAATATGTAACTCCCAATATAAGTACATATACTAATTATCAATTTAATATATAAGTTACAAAAATTAGAATTTTAAAAGCCCTAAGAATTGCTTGGCAAAATCATATTAAAATAATGACTTAATCATTCCTTAAGCCTTGTTTGGCAAAACAAGATTAAAACTACTTTAATTTATTTTAATAACCACTTATAATAATGTTATTTGTCACACTTCTTTTCATTAAGTTTTCATACTTAATCTAATTAATACTAATAACAATTTATCAATTAAATCATTAAATCACAAAACTCAATACAAATAATTTACCCATCAAAATGAAATATCAATATTATAATTCATTTAATCAATATAAACTCTCTAATTTAATTATTAAATTAAATTAGAACATTATCCCATAATTATTAATTTCTTTAACTCATTAATTATTTATTAAACAAATAATTAACCAAATCAAATCAAATCAATTAAACAAATATTTATTCAACAATAAACACATCCATTAAATATTTATATAATTCAATAAATATTTAAATATTATAATTAAAAAAATCTAGATTGTTACATTCAATGTTTCAGCTAAACACTTTTGTTGGAGTACTGAAAAAGGCCATCCTCGATGAAGGTGGGAGCGTCTGATGACCAAGTACAATCGGGATCGAAGAAGAAGAAGAAGAGTGAAAATGAGGGAAATAACAAAGCCCGTTAAAGAACACGGAGGAAGTATCAATCGAGAAAAGGAGGTGGGCGAAAACTCGTCAATTGGAAATCAATAAGGAGGTCAAGAAGAAGAGGATCGAGCGTGCTGACGACTGGGAAAGCTCACACGGGGTTTATATGAAGGGAAAGCGGGTGTGCTACAATTGTGGTCAGGAGGGCCACACAAAGACCTCTTGCCCTAACCCAAAGAAGGGAGCCCGCTTCACTTGCGGCTCAAAGGATCATCTCGGCAAGGGACTGTCCCAAGAAGGGATCTGGAGGCGGGATCATGAGGAACAGGGAAGCAGTGGTGGAAGTGCTTTAACTATCACGAGACCAACATGCAACCAACCAACCAACCGCGGGACATTCAATACGATGAAGACAGGATCTTTGTGCGGTCTCGTGACGTGGTGTCGGTATCATTCCGATCAATAAAGTTAATGCTTATGTATTATTTGATTCGGGTGCTACTTGTTCATTTATATCAGATGACTTTGCTAAGAACTTAGAATTGCCCTAAGGATGAGTTAGAACACCCCATGAACATAGAAATTGCGAATAGAGAAATAATCCATATTAAGTACGTACATAAGAAGCGTAGAGTGGATATTAAGGGTAATATCATGAACGTAGATCGTATCCCTATTCGACTTGGAGAATTTGACGTTATTTTGGGTATGGACTGGTTATTCAATCACGGAGCCGTAATTGATTGCCAGAAGAAGCGTATTAACCTCATGACTCCGTCAAAGGTGGTGTTTTATGGTAGCAAGTCGCCTAGACAAGTGAGTTGTCTGACGATGATGCAGGCCAGGAAGTTGTTAAGACAAGGCTGTGTAGGATATCTAGCTTACATAGTCGATAGTCATAAAGAGAATCCAAAAGTAGAGGAGATACCAGTAGTGAGGGACTTCGTAGACGTATTTCCAGACAATTTGATAGGACTTTTTCCATATAGAGAGGTTGAAATTTGTGATCGATTTGGCACCAGGAACGGCTCCAATATCGAAGGCATCGTACCGAATGGCACCGGTAGAAATGAAAGAATTGATGGTACAACTACAAGAAGTACATTCAACCGAGCATATCACCATGGGGAGCGCCATTGTTATTTGTGAAGAAGAAGGACGGGACGATGCGACTCTGCATTGACTACAGAGAACTGAATAAGGTCACGATTAAGAATAGATATCCATTACCGAGGATCGACGACCTGTTTGATCAATTGAAGGGAGCAAGATACTTTTCCAAGATAGACTTGAGGAGTGGTTATCATCAACTGAAGGTGAGGCCAGAGGATGTACCAAAGACAGCGTTCAAAACACGATATGGTCACTACAAATTTTTGGTAATGTCATTTGGTCTAACGAATGCTCCTACAGCATTTATAGGCCTAATGAATGGAGTGTTCAAGCCGTTTTTGGACAAGTTCGTAGTGGTATTTATTGATGACATTTTGGTATATTTGAAAACCAAGGAAGAACATGAAGAGCATTTGAAGTTAACGTTGGAAGCTTTAAGAAGGGAGAATTTATATGCCAAGTTTTTGAAATGCGAATTTTGGATCGAGCGGGTACAATTTCTTGGACATGTGATTGATAAAGACGGAATTTCGGTAGATCCATCCAAAGTCGAAGCCGTGATAAACTGGGATCAGCCGAGAACGCCGTCGAAAGTACAAAGTTTTCTTGGATTGGCAAGATATTATAGAAGATTCGTTCAAGACTTTTCTAAGATCGCAACTTCGTTAACGAATTTGACTCAAAAAGCTGTGAAATTTGTTTGGACAGAGAAGTGTGAGGAAAGATTTCAAGAATTGAAGAAGAGGTTGAGTCAAAGACTGTTGTCTCTTCCGGATAATCTGAAATTTTGTTATTTATAGTGATGCGTCGTATAAAGGACTTGGATGTGTGCTTATGCAAAATGGCAGAGTCATTGCATATGCGTCACGACAATTGAAGGATTATGAGAAGGGATATCCAACCCACGACTTGGAGTTAGCTGCGATGGTTTTTGCTTTAAAAATCTGGAGGCCCTATCTCTATGGGGAGAAGTGTGAAATATATACAGACCACAAGAGTCTGAAATATATTTTTACACAGAAGGACTTGAATATGCGCCAAAGAAGATGGTTGAAGTTAATTAAGGACTATGATTGTGAGATTTTATACCATCCGGGTAAGGAAAATGTGGTTGCCGACGCCTTAAGTAGAAAGGGTCGGGAGAAATTGATGTTGTTGACTGCTCGGGAGGAGCTAATTACAGAAATGGAGAAACTAGAATTAGAAGTGAAGTATCCTATTGAAATTAATGAGAAGCTATTTCAGATGCAATCTGGTACAACCCTACTAGATAAATTTAAGGAGGCTCAACTTCAGGACGAAGAATGTAAAAAGGTGAAAAAGAAGATATCCGAAGAAACCGAACCAAGATTTAAGATGGATAAGGAAGGAATACTGAGATTTGAAAGTAGAATTTGAGTACCGCCAGTAACAGAGATTAAGGAAAACATTTTGAGTGAGGCTCATAGTTCTCGATATTCGTTTCACTCTAGTAGTACCAAGATGTACCAAGATCTTCGACAACATTTCTGGTGGCCAAATTTGAAATGAGATGTTGCAGAGTGTGTTGCCAAGTGTCTGACATGTCAGAAAGTGAAAGCAGAATATCAGAGGTCGAGTGGGTTACTACAACCTTTATAGATTCCAGAATGGAAATGGGAACATATTACAATGGACTTCGTGGTTGGTCTTCTGACAACTCAGAAAGGCTATGACGCAGTATGGGTTATCGTTGACCGACTGACGAAATCCGCACACTTCCTTCTGATCAAAATCAGATTCAACTTAGATCAGTTGGCAAGGTTATATGTGAAAGAGATTGTTTCGAGGCACAGAGTTCCAGTGTCAATTGTTTTCGATAGAGATCCACGCTTTACATTGAACTTCTAGAAACGTCTACAAGAATGCATGGGTACGCATATGCAAATGAGTACAGCATATAACCCTCGGAGAGATGGACAGAGCGAAAGAACAATTCAGACATTAGAAGATATCCTAAGAGCCTGTGTGATGGACTTTAAAGGAAATTGGGATGATCACCTACCGCTCGTAGAGTTCGGCTATAACAATAGTTACCACGCTAGTATTGGCATGCCGCCTTATGAAGCATTATATGGTAAAAAGTGCAGAACTCCGCTATACTGGGATGAAGTTGGCGAGAGATAATTACTAGGCCCAGAATTAGTACAGCAGACAGCAGAAATAGTCAAAGTGATCCGAACAAGACTGGTAGCAGCTCAAGATAGATAGAAGAAATACGTCGATCCACATCGTAAAAATGTTGAGTTAGAATCGAGTAGTTATGTGTTCTTAAAGGTCTCTCCCTGGAAGGGGAAGATCAGGTTCGGAAAGAAATAAAAATTAAGCCCAAGATTTATTGGTCCTTTTGAAGTACTGCGAAGGATCGGAGAAGTTGCGTATGAGGTAGCCTTACCTCCAGCACTCGAGAATGTCCACAACGTCTTCCATGTTTCTGTACTACGACCCTACAAACCCGATTACAAGCATGTAATGGATACGAACCCCTACATTTTGAAAAGACTTATCTTACGAAGAAATTCCTATTCAAATTGTCGACAGAAAAGAACAAGTTCTCAGAAATAAAGTAATACCTTCTGTTAAGGTAATTTGGAGGAACCACAACGCTGAAGAAGCTACGTGGGAACTCGAAGAGAATATGATGAAGAATTACCCTCATTTATTTACTTAAATTATGTGTAAGCGATTCTGGGGACAGAATCTTTGTAAGGGGGGAGAATGCAACGGGTCGAATTTATTGAGTCGTGATTCTGGGGACAGAATCCTTTTAAGGGGGGAAAGATGTGACAAACGAGATTTTTTAATTTAATTTTAATATTTATTGAATAAAATGAATATTTTCAATGATTTAATTATTAGATTTAATAATTAATTGATGCAATTATGGTAAATTAATTTAATTATATGTGTTATAGTTATTAAATTAATGTGGAGAATTTTATTACTCAGATTATGTATTTATGTTAGCTGATTGAATTAAATGAAATATTTAATAAGCATAATGTTATTTTAATTAATTTAATAATTAATTAGATATTAAATAATTTGACCTATTTAATAAATGAGAAATTTAATTTTATGACTATGGGAATTAATGAGAAATTATCATAGTTTATTTAAATTAAAGTAAATAAGATATTTGATTTTATTGTGGAATTTGGGTGTGACATGTTTTAAACTATAGTATAAGAGAATCATTAAATTAAATGGTTTTAGAGTCTATTATTGCCAGCCAAACGAGACCCTAAGGGAAGTTAGTAGCAGTTAACCCATGATGGGTTAACTAACCACCACTCTGCGCTCAGTTTTTTTATAAAATTAATACGTCTTCTTTTATTTTGATTAAGTCTTTTATTCTCTAAGTCTGGCAAAGCAAATCACAAAGAGAGATTGAGAAATTATTGAGGGAATTTGTGAGTTGTGTGATTGAAGAATTAATTGATAAGGGTTTCATCTCTACTCATCTACGCTTTGGGTAATCTCTTCAACCCAGTTTGTTTTATTCACGTCATTTAAAAGTTTTCATGAAAATTGCTTTCAAGTTCGGTTAAAATCTCTGTAATTGGAAATTGTATTGATTATGTGGATATATATGTGATAATATGTTAGCATAGCATGTTTTTACTATATATTATAGATTTCCATATCATCAGTTTCATAAAATATATCGTATATTGTTGCTTCAAAATTATAGAGTATGAAATATGTTGTATGAACCATAACAAATTTAATATGTCAAACATATATTGTGTCATTAATTTTATACCTATATATAATTATGCATATTAAAACGAAGAGATCAAACTTCAAATGAACGGATTCGGTGTTATAACGAATCCGTAGTGTTGATTTTCATGTTCTGTATTCAAAACTTTCAAAAACACCCGAGCGATAAAGAAATTACATGTGTTGATTACGCAAATTATGTGTTTTAACATGTTAAAATCATGCTAAAAGGGTTAAGTAGTGATCATATATGTATTACGGTGTTTGGGCATGTCTAATTTTGTGTAAAATAAACTAATTGGAAGTTATGGTCATAATACGTGTTCTTCTTGAGCGTATAATTTTACTTGTGAGAGATTTTGACCTAATTTGGCCTTGTTATGTTCATGAAGCTCAGAATCGAGTGCAGGTAACTTGCCCCGTGGCGTTACAAAACTAAATACCAGCTCTGAACAAAAATAAAAAAATAAATAAATAAATATTCGATGAAAATTATTATTAAAATATTTATAAAATAAATTAAATATTTTAATTGGGATATTTATGGAATAAAATAAATATTCGATGAAAATTATTATTAAAATATTTATAAAATAAATTAAATATTTTAATTGAGATATTTATGGAATAAATAAATATTCGATGAAAATTATTATTAAAATATTTATAAAATAAATTAAATATTTTAATTGAGATATATATGGAATAAAATAAATATTCGATGGAAATTATTATTAAAATATTTATCAAATAAAATAAATATTTTAGTTAAAATATTTATGGAATAAAATAAATATTCGATGGAAATTATTATGAAATAATTTATTAAAGTGTAATAATAGTAAGAGAATGAAAATATTCTAATTTAATTAAGTAATTAAATTAGAAAGGTAATAATTTGTTAAATAAAGTGGAGTTTATATTAAATAATTTAGTAAAAAATGTAACTAATGAATGTCGTGAATACATATGGTATGTGTGTAGGATTTGTGGTGAGCGGAAGTAGTAATCGTTTAGCCTACGCACGATTTAGGTAAGTTTCTAACCCTACTTGTTATCATTATTCAAGTTTATAAATTACACCGAGTAAATTCTCGTTATTATTAAATCAATTTCAAATTGTTATATTGAAGATTATTTATCTTTTCAAAGTATGATTCTGTTATACAATACGTGTTCTATTGTATATGTGACGCCCCCAAAATTAGGTATACATCACCTATTCTTGAGTCGCCAGATACATGGTACAGAATTCAAATACAACATAATAATACAACTGTCGTGTACAATACGACAAAACATAAACTGTGAGTTTGAATACAAATATTGTCTACTAGAGAGTATACAAACTCAAAAGGAGTCCTCATTATAATTATTATCACATTATTTCACATAATAGTGAGGAATACTAATGCACCATCTAGGACCATCACTCATGTTCCCCGACTAGTCCCATTACGTTCTCATTTCACGAAGAAACGGTGAAAGAAAAGGTGAGCTCAACTAGCCCGATAAAAGAAATATTATGACTAAGATAATGCATAATAAATTATCATTAGCCTTCAATGATTGTTAACCGATAAAATATAACAAACATCAAGTTTAAGCTGCGGTGAACAAGTAATCCATTAGAAGAGTCAAGTAGAGAATAAAATCTACTATTTTCTATGATTTAAAAGGTTTTTCATGACTTTTATCATTTGAGACTCGACTTAATAAATAATCGCATCATCGAATCACCCTGCACTCTGACGAGAATATTCTTTAGAATCCGACCACAATTATCCATGCACTACGGGCCAAGAATATTTGTATATTCATTAATGGTCATGATCATGCCAACAATTGTCCATCAATGCACTACGGGCCAATGAGGACTTTTACCACATCATTTGTAACATTACGGGCCATGATTACATCGAATAATCCACCGGTCATAATCATACCAAGTCCATCTATGCACTTCTGAGCCACGAGATGACTTTCAAAAAATATAAACATGAGGATGATGACAATGATATAAGAATTTAATAAAAACAAGTTCAAGAATTAATTTATCCGAGGAACTAATAATGTCCAAATTGTCAACATGATCTTTGCTTTGTAGAGTAAAATTCAAGAATGCTCGGAAGAATATTTCTATGAAAAGATCTTTGGATGAAGCGCAAATATCAAGGATATTCCACTAATTTCATGGAGTATAGAAGTCAAAACTTTAACCAACCGAGTATACTAAAGAATGGAATAACAAAAGAAATCACCATACATGCGGTACTTAGATGTAGACATATTATTTCAACGAGAATACTAAATAACGAGAACCGGTCAGGCGAAATTACGCGAGCGAGGATGTTCAACAGAATAATAAAGAATGGAATAACAACAGAAATCACCATGCATGCGGTACCCGCATAGGCGAGTTATTTCAGCGAGAATACTAATAAGGGCGGCATCAGTGCGGGTAAAAACGCATACGAACAAGATATTCAACAGTAATAATAATAAAGGCGAAACCGGAATCAAACAGTAAATTGCATGCAGACGGGATATTCCAAATGAGAATAATAAAAAGCGAGAATCGGTCCGCGTAAAAGCGCATGCAGTGGGATATTCAAATGAGAATAATAAAGGCGGAATAATAGAAGAATGTCACCAAGTATAGGGTAGCGGCGTATCTGAGTTATTCCAACAGAATAATAAAGAATGGAATAACATAAGTTCTCTTCATGAATACAAAAGAATAACACCCTTACGAGTACAACAAATAATATTTCCTACCATAAAAGAAACTGAATATAAGAGTAGGGAAGTAGTAGAATACTTTTCTATAGTTTCTCTATAATTTCTCTCTCTAGAGTTTCAGTGAATTCGTAAGAAATAATGAATGAATGAGCTTCTATTTATAGAAAAATGGACTGCATAGTAACTAACTCATGAGCGGTCCAGTTGATTTACTTTTAATCGACTTCGGTCCATATTTAAAGCAAAATCTTTTAAATAAAATATAATAGATTCTATTTATAATCTAATAAAACGAATAACTTTATAAAAGATTTTACTATGCAGGCACTATGAAAATACTATGCATAATAAAATATAATATATTCTAATTATTGTCTAATAAAGCAGATAACTTTATAAAAGTATTACATTTTATATAAAAAGATTTTACTATGCAAAATACTATGCGAGACACTATGCAACACTATGCATAATAGAATATAATATATTCTATTTATAGAATAACTTTATAAAAGTATTACATTTTATAACATTAATAATACCAATAAAACAAAAGCTGGTGACTTATCACGTAAGCATCAATAATCAATACCGTGTGCTCTTATGCAACCACGCGTATATCCTGTACTTTTAACAAGGTGTTTCAACGATTAACAGTAAAACTTCCGCCATTATTTTTTATAAAGTATTTTTTGTCGTTTTTCTCAATCCAACAATAATTCCGTTGTGGGGTCCACCAATGATTATCTGAGTCGTATGAGATATTCCCCGACAAAAAGAATATTCCCCGACCAATCGAATATTATATAACCACTTGCTTACTTTTCAAAATTTATAAATATTACTCACAACTATAACATTACATCAAATCAACACCATAATATTAAAAAAAATTATTTCGAGAAAATTAAATCTTTATTCATAAAATCTGGGGTCTCACAATCTCCCCTCCTTATGAAATTTCGCCCTAGAAATTTACGTACGTACCTGGTATACCGAAGAGGTGAGGATACCTTGACTTCACTTCAAATTCTAACTCTTGAGGTATAACATTTGAGCGCAAAATATATTTCAAGATTCTAATAGGTACACCTTCATACGTTAAATTATCCGCTATCTCGTCCGGTTCTAAATTAATAATGCAGTTCGGGTCGTCCACATATTTACGTAACATCGATACGTTAAAAATGTTATGAACACGCGACATACTTGGCGGTAAAACGAGTCTATAGGCCATAGTTCCTACTTCATCGAGGATTTCAAATGGGCAAATTAAATCGAGGATTGAGATTTCCTCTCTTCGTCGATTCTTGCTTCTAGAATAACGCCCTCTTGAACCATCTTACTCACATTCATCAGCTCTGAGTATGTAGCTTGAGCAGCTTTAACTTTATCGATTAAAGTTGATTCTACTCGTATATTTGTTATCTTCACGTGGGTCCCTAGAGTCTTTAACATTATCTCCATCATTTGTAAGTTATACGAAATGGGTCTTTGTGTTAACAACATCACACTCGTAAATGCATATGATCTTCTACTCAATGCGTCAGCTACCACGTTCATTTTTCCCTCGATGATATTGAATGGTACGATCATAATCTTCAACAGCTCGAGCCAACGTCTTTGGCACGTTATACGTTCATTTTAGTTGAAGAAATATTTGAGGGTTTAAGAAATGGGTTTTGTTCTGGGGTCAATACAAAATTCGATTTCACGCTCTAGGGGTAGGCTAAGAAGTCTTCAAGAATACGTCAGGAAATTTATTAACAATAGAAATATCATTCAAAACTGTGACTCTCATCCAAGACTTGGATAGCACGTCACATTGATACCTATCAACTTGCCATCGTCATTTACGATGTACTTCTGTGAAAATAAAGCGGTGCATTCCACACAAGAAAGTCAACAACGAAAGGATGGGGCTCTTTACTTATGGCTTGATATGACAATGATTGACTTTAGTGGTTTGGTTACTTGAATTCGCATAACAGGTTGGTTAAGAATATGAAAACTAACAACCTTACGAAAAGCATGATGAGTAGTTAACCAATCAATTCCTAAAATCGCATCAAAAGCAAGTATTTTCAAAGAGACAAGATCGACACATAACGTGAAAGTGTTGATTTGAACAAGATTTATAAATAGTGGAGGTAACGAAGGTTTCTCCCAACAGATATATCAAAGTCTAACTTCTCTGGAGTTAACTTCAAACATTGAACACAACTAGGTGAAATAAAAGAGTAAGTAGAACTTGTATCTAATAAGGTATAAACTTCGTAAGAGTTTGTCATTAACTTACCCGTAATAACTTCGTTCGGGTTCCTCGACAAACGCTCTCACTTAAACTACTGGATTTGACTTTGCTATAGGGTACATTCCACCCTTAAGTGCTTCGTCCCATTCCTGATCCATGATTTGAATCATTATTCTCCAATCCATATCGAATTGGGGTTGACCGCTATGCACAGGGTAATTCCGAATTCGATGTTAGATTCTCCCAATTGTTGTCCAAAAAGAAAAATCCATTTCATCTATTTTGGCTTTATTGGATTGGACGTCTTTTCTACAATATCTACACGTAAATGCGGCTTTTACCCATCGTCATCTATTCTCCTTCGTTCATTTGTTTACGCTTTCATCGAACTTTGATCATAGCATTCTCGATTCGGCTCTAATATCTTATACTCTACCAAAGAGTGCTTCTATTCAAGCATCGCACTTTACGGGTAACACAATTTTGAATGGTTGCGTCTCTTTGCTCCACGACAGCCTGTCGTTCTTTAGCCTGCTCTTCTAACTCATGAATACGATTTTGTAATGCTAAATTTTGATCATAAAATTCTTCTAATAAATTCTCCTCGGGTTCCTCTTCTTCTTCCTCTCTCACCGCTACCTCTACCGCAACTAGCTCGGGTGCAACTATTAGTTCTTCACGCTTTGGCGTAGATATCTCTAATTTCTTCTTCGTTTGACATCACATTAACTTTGGTTAGTGATTAAAGGTGTCTCAACAGTCTCATGTGCTTCATTGCTTATCTCAATATTTTTGGATGCCATTTGCAAATACTGCCATAAAACAAAGGTTGATTGACATGTAACATATTATCCATATACTCTGACTGACCAATTAAATATCAAATAAACTTAGGTAGGTCATACTAGCGAAGGAATTCCCCATCTCTCCCCTCCTAGTTCTTGTCTCACATCTCAGCCAGGGATCATATCCCTAAGCTTTGATACGAACTGTGACGCCCCCAAAATTAGGTATACATAACCTATTCTTGAGTCGACAGATACATGGTACAGAATTCAAATACAACTGTCATGTACAATACGACAAAACATAAACTATGAGTTTGAATACAAATATTGTCTACTAGAGAGTATACAAACTCAAAAGGAGTCCTCATTATAATTATTATCACATTATTTTACAGAATAGTGAGGACTACTAATGCACCATCTAGGACCATCACTCTGTTCCCCGACTAGTCTCATTTCGTTCTCATTTCAAGAGAAGCGGTGAAAGAAAGGGTGAGCTCAACTAGCCCGATGAAATATTATGACTACGATAATGCAGAATAAATTATCATTAGCCTTCAACAGTGTTAAACTGATAAAATATAACAAACATCAAGTTTAACTACAGCGGAACAAGCAATCCATTAGAAGAGTTAAGCAGAGAATAAAATCTACTATCTTCTATGATTTAAAAGGTTTTTCATGACTTTTATCGCTAAGACTTAGCTTAAGAAATAATCCACATCATCAAATCACCCCTGCACTACGGCCAAGGATATTCTTTAGTATCACGACCACAATTATTCATGCACTACGAGCCAAGAATATTTGTGTATTTATTAATGGTCATGATCATGCCAACAACTGTCCATCAATGCACTACGGGCCAATGAGGACTTTTACCACATCATTTGTAACATTACGATCATGATTACAAGAATAATCCACGGTCATAATCATACCAAGTCCATCTATGCACTACTGAATACGAGATGACTTTCAAAAAATATAAACATGAGGATGATGACAATGATATAAGAATTCAATAAAAACAAGTTCAAGAATTAATTTATCCAGGAACTAATAATGTCCAAATTGTCAACATGATACTACTTTGTAGAGTAAAATTTAAGAATGCTCAGAAAATATTTCCATGAAAAGATACTGGATGAGCGTAAATATCAAGGATATTCCACTAATTTCATGGAGTATAGAAGTCAAAACTTTAACCAACTGAGTATAATAAAGAAAGGAATAACAAAAGAAATCACCATGCATGCGGTACTTGCATGGACGGAGTTATTCAACGAGAATACTAAATAACGGAACGAGTGTGCGCGAAATTACATGCAAAGAGGATGTTCCAATGAGAATAATAAAGAATGGAATAACAACAAAAATCACCATGCATGCGGTACTTCGCATAGATAGGTTATTCCAACTGAATACTAATAAGGACGGAATCAAGTCCGGAGTAAAACGCACAGACAAGATATTCCAACAGAATAATAATAAAGACAGAACCAGATCCGGCGTAAATTACGCAGGCGAGGATATTCCAGCGAATAATAAAAAAGCGAGAATCGGTCGGCGTAAAAGCGCGCATGAGATGCCGAGGATATTCAATGAGAATAATAAAGGCGGAATAATAGAAGAATGTCACCAAGTATAGGGTAGGCCACGTATACGAGTTATTCCAACGAATAATAAAGAATGGAATAACATAAGTTCTCTTCATGAATACAAAAGAATAACACCCCTTACGAGTACAACAAATAATATTCCCTACAGTAAAAGAAAGCCGAATATAAGAGTAGGAAGTAGCGAGAATACTTTTCTATAGTTTCTCTATAATTTCTCTCTCTAGAGGTTAAATTGAATTAAGTAAGAAATAATGAATGAATGAGCTTTATTTATAGAAAAATGGTGCATAAGTAACTAACTCATGAACGGTCCAGATTGATTTACTTTAATCTGGACGGTCCATATTTAAAGCAAAATCTTTTAAATAAAATATAATATATTCTATTTATAATCTAATAAAAGCGAATAACTTTATAAAAGATTTTACTATGCAAATACTATGAGAGCACTATACAAACACTATGCATAATAAAATATAATATATTCTAATTATTGTCTAATAAAATAGATAACTTTATAAAAGTATTCTGTTTTATATAAAAAGATTTTACTATGCAAAATACTATCGAGACACTATGCAACACTATGCAAAATAGAATATAATATATTTTATTTATAGAATAACTTTATAAAAGTATTCTGTTTTATTACATTAATAATACCAATAAAACAAAACTGAGTGACTTATCACGTAAGCATCAATAATCAATACCGTGTGCTACTATGCAACCACACGTATTAATGTACTTTTAACACCGGGTGTTTCAACAGTTAACGATAAAACTTCCGCCGTTATTTTCATAAAGTATTTTTGTCGTTTTCTCGATCAAACAATAATTCCGTTCTTGAGGTCCACCAATGATTGTCTTGAGTAAATGCGAATATTCTCCGACAAAAAGAATATTCCCCGACCAATCGAATATTATATAATCACTTGCTTACTTTGCAAAATTTGTAAATTTTACCCACAACTATAACATTACATCAAATCAACACCATAATATTAAAAAAAATTATTTCGAGAAAATTAAATCTTTATTCATAAAATCTGGGGTCTCACAGTATACCTCTTGAGATTGTTATTCAATTTAAATATTATTTATTGTTGAACCATATTAGACTAGTGAACCTTATTTGATTCGACTAGTCCATAGTTGATGAACGTTCTAAATTTTAGAACTCTTATTGATTTATCCAAACCAAACTTCCTTTGGTGCGGACTCTAATGTCAAACTGAGATGAACAACCATGCATAGGGATTACTTATGCATTAGCGTAAAGATATTGTGCACAGTATGGTACTAAGGGTTGATCCCCCTAAGTAAGAGTAGAAGAGTCCATAGTCTTATAACTGTTAAAGGTTTTAAGTATAACCCTTGATAACCTAGGACATAGTTCAAGGTTTTATAACCCTCAGAAATCTTTTGAATTCTTGTTATTCATTCTTGACTCAAAGGTTGAATTTTATTTCAGAAGTCCTTGATTCACTCGCATGTTATTATATATTGTTATTTCATTTTTAATCTTGTGGGCAATCATGCTCACTCTTGCGTAATAATAACATTGCAGTTAAGAACGAAAGGTATGACGAGCCTTCTACTAGCAAAGGCAAGGGCAAGATTAACAAGTGACGAAGACTTTGTTTTTTATGTGATATTGAATTTATGTTTTAGACTTATGTTAATGATGTGTAAGATGATTAATTATTTATGTTTTCATGATTAAGATTTAAGGTTAGTATGATTTTGGGATTTATGTATTCTTTTCGATGTAACTCCTTAAGGAGAGGATTTATTTCTAATTATTAATGCTTTCATTGATTATGGGTAGATAGATATATGATGTTTGAATAGTGAACACCAAATCATGTGGAAATTGAAGTACCCGAATTTGGGGGTGTCACACTTATAATGGATCTTTAAGTGGAACGGTGATTATGTAACCTTGGTTTTCAGTTTAATAAGCTATTATGCGGTTTATCTATATTAATTTGAGCTTAAGTTTATGAATTTCCAGATCAACAATTTTATGTGGATTTGTATAAATTCGAGAGATGAAATATGAATCTAGACTTAATTAATATAGCATGTGTTCTTGATTTATGTGAATAAACAGAATCTTGATGTATGTTAGGGTAGAGATATGTTTGACATCGCATGTAATCATAAAGAGAACTTGAACTTAAACCTTCTTTAATTATAATTCACATAGAGATATAGTGAGTTAGTTAATTAAGGTGTTTAACTTAATTCTATCTTAATTGTGGATTTGGGTTAATACGGTGTTAATACATCGAGAGGTGGTTAATACTACTTATGTGCTATTGATTAATAAACTGGGATAGTGAATTAAACTAGAATAAGGGAATAATAATCAGAGGGATGCTTAGAGTGAAGTTGTAAGCCTAACTCTCCAATATTTGTTTGAAAATTCAGTTTTAGGGTTTGTTGGTATTTAGTTGATTTTTAATAGTTTCAATATTTTCGCTATAAACTGGAAGTTGATTAGTTTAATAAAATTATGATTAATAGAAGATTGGTAATTATGAAGTTAATTTCTTGCTACGTCTCTGAGGGAACGATACTATACTTACTATTATATTACTTGTTCACCACGTATACTTGCGTGTTGTGCGTATATAGATTTTACCCAATAATCATTGGTTCTTGTAGGACATTGTTGTGTAGAAATGTATGTATAAGGTGTTGAGACGGCGAAATGTGGGGTCAAGGTGGCAAGATGATGACTTTGCCCCTCACCGGGGTTATCTCCGGTTTGGGCTGATAAAGCATACGTTGCTCAGAGTTATCTTTGAGATTGGACTGCTACAAGTGTTGAAGGTCCTCAGTGTCATCTGTGAGGTGTGCATGTCTTCCCGGTGTTATCTCCGGGTCTTTTTCTGAGTGCCTCGGTGTGAGTGTCGAGGTTGAATGTGAGACCCCATATTTTATGAATAAAGATTTAATTTTCTCGAAATAATTTTTTTTTATATTATGGTGTTGATTTGATGTAATGTTATAGTTGTGGGTAATATTTATAAATTTTGCAAAGTAAGCAAGTGGTTGTATAATATTCGATTGGTCGGGGAATATTCTTTTTGTCGGGGAATATCCAAATGCAATTTGGTACAATCATTAGTGGACCCCACAAGTGAAATTATTGTCGGATAGAAAGCGACAAAAATACTTTATGAAAATAACGGCGGAAGTTTTATCGTTAGCTGTTGAAACACCGGTGTTAAAAAATGCGATGTCTGGCGTGATTGCACGATAGCACACAGTATTGATTATTGATGCTTACGTGAGAAGTCACTCAGTTATACTCAATTATTACTACAATAATTTACGCATCATATCTCTCTATATTATTGATTCAATTATTGTTACGATTATCATCGCATAATATGATATATTGTTCAATCGGGTATTCCGGGATACTTTTAGGTGGCCGAGTACTATTCATGAGTTCTTATTCACGAGTTACTATTCATGAGTTACTATTCATAAGTTACTATTCATGAGTTCTTATTCACGAGTTACTATTCACAAGTTACTATTCACGAGTTACTATTCACTGGGTTCTTATTCACTCTAGTATTGTGCATTCGGGTATTTTGGTACAATATTATTCCATGAGGAGATCGCGCTTAATTTTTTGAATAGTTGGTTGAAGATATAATAGTAAGTCGATATGACCATTTGGTGGAGTTATAATAGTAAATCAATATGGATCATTTGGTTTAAAGTTTTAATAGTAAATCAGTATGGACCGTTGTTTTAAGTTTTAATAGTAAACCAATATGGACCGTCCAGTTAATAGTAAATCAATCTGGACCGTTCATGAATTAGTTATTATTTATTCCATTTTCCTATAAATAGAAGCTCATTCCTTCATTATTTCTTACGAATTCACTGAAACTCTAGAGAGAGAATTACAAGAGAACCTATAGAAAAGTATTCTGCTACTTCCCTACTCTTATATTCAGTTTCTTTTACGGTAAGGGGTATTATTTCTTTTGTATTCATTAAGAGAACTTACATTATTCCATTATTTATTATTACATTGGAATAACTTTTATCATCATGCTACCTATACATGGTGACATTCTTCTAATATTTCGTTCTTTATTATTACGCGCTTGAATATCACATGCAATGCGTTTCTGTGGGACTGGTTCCATTATATATTATTACGCCGGAATATCACATGCATGCGTTCTGTGGGACTGGTTCCATTATTTATTATTACAGCCGGAATATATCACATGCGTGCGTTTCTGTGGGACTGGTTCCATCCTTTATTATTACATTGGAATAACTTTTGCTGTCTTGATCCTATCGCATGCATGGTGATTTCTTTTGTTATTCCATTCTTTATTATACTCGGTTGGTTAAAACTTTGACTTCTATACCCATGAAATTAATGGAATATCTTTGATATTTGAGCTTCATCGATATCTTTTCATGGAAATATTCTTACGAGCATTCTTGAATTTTTACTCTACAAAAGCGATATCATGTTTACCATTTGGGCGTTATCGGTTCCTAGATAAATTAATTCTTGAACTTGTTTTATTGAATTCTTATATCATTGTCATCATCCTTATGTTTATATTTTGTTGAAAGTCATCTGTGGCCTGTAGTGCATAGATGGACTTGGTATGATTATGACCAGGGATTATTAAGTTGTATTTGAATTCTTTACCATGTATCTGGCGACTCAAGATGGGTGATGTATACCTAATTTTGGGGGCGTCACATTGAAGCTGATTGCATGCATTTGAAACAAGCATTTCCTGGGTTATCTCC